>CAEFZX010016477.1:0-46954 GCA_903066825.1 Alfaro cultratus | reverse complement strand
TTATAACACTGGGTTACAAAAATAATATATTTTTTGGAAGTTGTCTTTGTTTTTTCAGATGAATTAGGACTATTTTTCACCTCTGAATCAAAAAAATGACATCCATTTTTCTCCATCAGGTCAGGTTTTTATTCTAACTTGATTTAGAGAAATCCGATCTTCTGATTAAATTGGTTGCATTTTCATGACATCCGTTAATATTTCTCATCCAAAAAAAGGTTTTAGGAGAAAAAAAAAAGTTTTCTAACAGAGTATTTAAATGTTACAAACTTGTATTTCTGTAAATTGAATAATAACCACTGATAAAAGTAATTACATTACACCTTCATTGTGTAAATTTCTCCGTCTCTTTTCTGTCCTGATGGACTCTCTCCTCCTGCTCATCACTCATTGATCCTCAGCAAACCAATCCAGATGTGAGAACAAGTCGTGCATTTTGATGCTCATGTTGCTCCATAGCTCAGAAAGTTGACCTGATTGAGCAAAACCAAAGTGATTTTTAGATTCAGCTCATGAAAATGACCCTAAAACAGTTGACAGAGAATATTTTGGCAGCTGATCAGTGTAATCGAAGGTCAGTAGCGTGCTAGCTTTATGTTACTTTATGCCACAAACTGTGTTTTTAGACAATAATGTCTGATATTTCCGGTCTGTTTTAGAAGTAAATCATGCCAAGGATTGTTTGCACTTCATTGCCACCACACATTCTCAGTTTTTATCATTTTGTCATAAATTGTTTTCCATAATTGTTATTGTCCAGTGTTTTATTTTATCTTTGTTTCACCCAGAATTAAGGGAATATGAATGATAGAGAAAAATGTCTTTCAATCAAGGTTATTTGATTGGGGTTACAAATGACTCTAACCAAAGGTTTACATGTCCTGGAAGTTTTTCTGTATAAAATGCAAAATGGATAAATATGGACTTAAATGGCCACCAAGGGACCCATTTTATTTGTTAAATTTTCTTTTGTTTGTTTTGTTATTTTGGGGAAATTTTTCACTTTCAAAAGACATTTGACACTTCAAAATGTATACCATAAGCTACTTTGCATTGCTTGTCTTCTCCTGTCATTTGTTTTCTTGTAATCGGTGTATAAAAAGTGAGCAGGTTGCTGGACTCAGAGCCGTGGGAAAAGCGAAAACACTTCACCAAACGTCGGACGGAGGAGATGGGTGAACTCTCCGAAAAACAAAAGTTACAAAATTAACTGGAGAGAATCGAAAGGGACAGTCAACTGTGTTCCAACATTATTTATTCTGTTATTAAGAAAAGTTTCTAATGAACTGAGGTTCTGTTTTCCCTGTTGTTTGTTTTTCCAGGTTAACTATAAATGCTGAGTGCCAGCTGCAGCTACACAACTTTCCAATGGATGAACACTCGTGTCCGCTCATCTTCTCCAGCTGTGAGTACACCTCGCTAGGTGACACGTCAATAAATCCTTAATGTCTTAATGTTTACTTCCAGCTGCAAGGACTCAATGCGATTTAAAACCAATCTGTTTGTTATACAGACTGCATGTCAATATCCAGATCGCTTAAATAATAATGGCTTAAATCAGGTTTTGCCAAAAGTGATTTTTTTTTTTTTTTTTTGCCTAAATCATTTTTGAACAAGAAAGACGTGGTGACTTCTTTTTTGTTTATCCAAAATCACTTTTGGCAAAAGAATAAATAAATACATAATAATACTTCAGCCATTATTTTGGTGAGGTGACAATAGTCTTTCTAAACTTTGATATTTTGCCATTTTAAACAAAATATCACTATACTTGATGTGACTTTTTGTATGACAAAAGGCTGCAGAAATTGTCCCCACTTCTTCAGCAGTATCATGTGAAATCGACTTTTTTGAGCTTTACATCATGTTATGATGTCATTCCCTCATCAAAAACACACCAGGAGTTTTGCCTTGATTATTTTGTGCATGTTTGAGAAATCTACCATAGCAACCATTCAGCTGTACAAAACTCCTGGTGGGACCTAGTGCCGCTTTCAAGACGAAACTCGTCCTCGGAGCTGCCGTTTCCCATCTATTGAGCTTTTGCCTCACTCAGCTCCTTCAGACTAGCCAGCAGCAATTGGCAAAGACCTGCTTTAACTCTGCTGAGCTCATTACAGGAGTTGCTTCTCGGAGAAATGCTGGTAAAAACGTTATTAAAGGGTTAACAGAGGAGCCATATTGTGATGACTTCCTGAAGGCGGAGTTTCAGAAAGAGCAGGAGTTTTTAAAGAGACAGCGGCCCAATTTCAAGCCATTAAATTGCAAAGTCAATTTTTTTAAAGTCATATTCGATATACTGTATATATGTAGCATTTTTATAACCACTGAAATCAACAGTTAGTTGATTTTCCTATAAATTGGCACCGTGTGCCTGGAAAAGCCATGATACCCCCCCTTTCAGAGAACAGATGCTTTCACCCACCTGGCAGAATAAGATGGATCACTGTGCTGCCAGCCACTATGGAGATCCACACGCCGCGCTCAGCGACTACTGTTCATTTGTCAAAAGCAGCACAGGAGGTTTTTTATCTGCAAGCTGCAACTGGGAGACTTTATGAATGCTCCGATAACATATATAGCATTTATTTATCTATAACCTTAAAGTAAATATGTATTTAACTAAACACAAAGTGGATTTAGATTCAGTATAACTGAATTATATTAGTACCTGCTGCAATGTGTTCAGTATTTATGAAGAGGATTTAGAACTGCTCTCCCAGTTAAAAGCCACAGGAGTATAAATGCCGTTGCTCTGGCAGCACTTTTAGAGTTGTTAATTATTTTTAAAATATGTTATTTTTTGGGAAGCAGAACAATAATACAACAAGCAACTTTAACGGTTTTTAAAAACAGGGTTGAATTGGAGGTTTGAGTTTATTTTATTTTGTGTAGGCATCATTTTGGCCAGATGTGGATATATATACATAATATATAGCATTTACTTTTTTTCACTCCTATAATCAGAATTGGTAGTGTTCATCTCATTTGGCTGCTTCCCTGAGTTCGTAATGAATAAAGCAGGACTACATTAAAATTCTGGAGTTGCCTTTTCAGCCCCTTTTTCAAAATTTATGGGTCATGATGAAAAGCCGAATCTGTGGCAGGAAACCAACCAATTTAAAACGAACCATCTTGGACACAAAGGCTGGTAAAATATCAGCCAGGATTATGCCTGGATCTTGTTGATGGCTACAAAAAGTAGTTTAGCTGCAGCTCAGTAAGAAACAATCATTCAAATATTGGGTCATGTTAAGCTCATATGTTTAATTTTGACCCACTTCAGACAATTTGCAATGTAAACAAAGAAATTTGCTGAATTCTTGTTTTTAAAATTAATTGACGTCCTGTCACCCAGAAAAAAAAAATCAATAAATCATTACAACCCAGAAAGAAAGGTAAAATAAATGATATTTCTGCTCCCAGGCGTTCCCGTCCATCTGACGGCGATCTCAGCGCTGCTTTGAAGAAAGGAGCGCGGTGCTGAAAATGAGGCGTGAGGTGTGGATAATGTGTCATCTTGTGGCATCGGAGAGCCATTCGGTGGGATTGCGCCCCATGCAGCCTATTAGGGCTTAAAACCTGCTTGCTGGACGGCCTCGTCTGTGGAAACATCCCGCTGAGATCCATTAGACGCATTTCCTTACCCGAAGATCGGTCCGCATGTTTCCATGGTGATGTCTCTCCACTCATTTGGAAAAAGTTTTATTTATTTACGGAGCCGCCGTACCTGTTGGGCTCTGGAACAATCAGAACAGATACTTCACGTTAATGTGGAGACAAAAGAGACGAAGACGTGTTTAAAAATCCCATCTGAAGTAAAGGCTGCTCAAAGTAGGGCTACTATAAAAGATACTTTAATCCAGCTTTTATAAATTGATGCCTAATCTCAACTAATTCTTTACTATTAAAAATAAATGGCTTACAGATATCTCACAGATATTTAAAGGGATAAAACTCTTGAATTGAGCTTGAAACGGATTTTAAACTGTCAAAGCCGGTAGATGTCAGTGACTTTGTTTCTCATCTGTTCTTGAGTTTCTTCAGATCTGTGAAAGATTTCAGGTCTTTTTGTTTACTTGGTGCTGCCAGGCTGTATTCCAGTGGTTCCTTGAAATGTCGCTATTGTCCCATATTTTCTCCAATTACAGATGACTTGATGATGTGTTGAGCCACGGTATAAATATGTAATGCATTTTGATCTTTTTATTTTATTCATTTTTGAATATGAGATCGTGACGTTTGGTCCTGATGATTATGTCGTCTGAATTTTTTTCACTTGTAAATCAGGAGTATTCTCATGAACTGATCATTATCATCTGCTGAATATCCAAACCAATCATGCAGTGAGCGTAGCGATGAAGTTGTGCTTGATTTAATTAAATAGGTCTCGTTAAATGGGGATTAGTTGGTGAGTTATGATGGATTAGAGGAATATTTTCGCAACAATTCACATTGTTTATTTAAAATTGATGACGTTAAATCACTATCAAGCAGGATTATAGTTCAGTCAGTGTTTCTACTGGAGATGATAATGTCTCCAGTGGGAGTTTGGCAAACATTAACCTACAATGACTGATTGTAAAAACCCTCCCAAGTCTCGGTTCGCATCATGCAAAGTTTGAGCCCAACAATAAAGACCGACTGGCCGCATTACTGAGCCAAAGCTTTCATTTAACTCACTTTTCTTCTTCATTCCAGGCTGGGCTTTTCATTAAGCCAGCCTCCAGCTCAAGACGAATGTAGCTCTGGGTGACCCCAGTTCTGTCTGTGTGTGTGTGTGTTTGTGGGGGATCGATCATTAGGATGTGTCACAAACACACACTCTCTGTGTAATTCTAGACGGATACTCGCAAGACGAGATGATTTACAAGTGGAGGAAGAACTCGGTGGAGGCGGCCGACCAGAAGTCCTGGCGTCTGTACCAGTTCGACTTCATGGGGCTCAGAAACACAACGGACGTCATAAAGACGATGGCGGGTAAAGTCTGACGCTTACGACCTGGAGACGTTTTGTCGATCAGTGTGAGACGGCTCCATCTGAACACCAAAACTTCAAGTTGTAAAGATTTATGAGCAGAACCATAAATGGGTTCATGTATATGAAGGAGATAAGATTTGCAGGATGGTTCACTTTCAGAACTACATGTCAAATAAAATAAAAAGAGCTTCATTTCAAAATTTTGCACAATATTCACATTTGTGACAAAAACAATTGGTGTCCAAGGAACTGCATAAAAAAGTGTCGGACTATAAAACCTTTATGTTGCTGCTGTATTTCTCTTCTTGGTTTTGAAGAGACGAGAATAAAACAAGTTTGAAGGTAGTGATGAAATTCTGAGCTTCACATTAAATCTAACGCTGAAGATAATTCAAGGTTTTCTTAGTCGACTTCCATTCATGTGTAAATACTTTAAAGTTAACTAAATGAGAAAGTGGAATTTACATGACTGCATCGAGTTTATTCCTGTCTGACCCTGAATGACATGAATTATGATGTGCTTTTAGTTATGGTTTGATTTTCATTGGCTACAAAAGACAAGGTAGAAAAATAATGTAGATAAGACTTGAGAAGAAATAACAGACAAGAGGAAGTACCAACATATGAAAGTAATACTTTAGCAAAGATACAGTAATGTGGTTTTTTTAAGTATGCTAACATAGAGCCATCTATTACCAGACATAATTCTGTGTTCAGACTATCTATAATTTCCTCTCATCTTATTTTCACACAAATCTTAAAACGTTGTGAATATTCTCTTTCCCTCTGAATCCATTTCTTAACAGTTTAAAGGTTTAAATGACGGTTCTGTAAAACCTTGATCCAAAACCTTTTCACCAACTGTGGCGCTTTTTTAGTGTCTGTGTTTTGGTTTTCGTGCAGGAAAACCCCGATGCCAGAGGGAAACAACGACCTGGCATCTCCTTCCTTTACATTTAACTCTGTAGTTTAAGGAATTTGTTCACAAGATAAACCGGGCTTATGATTATTTGACCGCTAGAAGGATTAAATATATAAAATTTAAAAAAAATCTGAAAAGGTTGCGGATAGTGGAGGCACCGGACACAATCAGTCACACATCCTGGGTGCCAAAAAAACATTCATATTTAGAACAGGAGTGCATAATTAGTAACACACATGCATCAAAATTCCTGTTTGTTTCCTCTTGCTTAGCTTATTTCTCAAGACGTGAGCACATACAGCAGGACAGGAACCGATGTGGCCGACTCTGATCCAATGACTGCAGTATCCTCGTGTCTTAATCTGCTCTGTGGTGGTTTGACGTTCAACACATCGGGCGCAACGCGCTTTTCTATTAGGGCGCCGCATTTCCGGACGCAAAACCAGACGCAAAACCAGACACGGCTCACGTTTTCCGTTAAGAAACACAAGAAATCAGAACGACACGTCTGGAAGCAGCAGCAGCAGCGTGTGGAATGGAAATGACAAGATTCATATAAATGGTTTAGATTAACACAAACAGAAGGAAAATCTGCGTTTGGTTTGTTACCAGGAAGGTTTTCCAGGTGCGACTCACATACTCAACTCTGCTGCTCGACTTTCAACATTTGCAATTTGCTCATTTTTACACGTATTTGGTAATTGCTGTAATATTTGTAACCTCAGGTGACTACGTGGTGATGACGGTGTATTTTGACCTGAGCAGAAGGATGGGCTACTTCACCATCCAGACCTACATCCCCTGCATTCTCACCGTGGTTCTCTCCTGGGTTTCCTTCTGGATCAAAAAGGACGCCACTCCGGCCAGAACAGCTCTAGGTCATTTACATTTTAGAACAAAATTGCAAAATTTCAATGTTACATTTTTCTCATCATCTCATATCACTTTTTCTTTTCCAATTAATTAGTTTTTTCCATGCTCACCAGCGCTGCTGCTGTCCTGTTATGCTGTTTTTTATTTTTGTGCATGCCCTCTCTGTTGTTGTGCAGACCACTGGCTTTTATAAAGGTAAATGATTTTACTTTTTCTCACCATAGACTTTATTAATCATACAATTAATTCCTACGCTCATCTGCAACTGCACTGAGAAAAGAGAATGGAGCTCCAACTTTAAAAATTATTATGTTCAGTTCTGACATAAAGTCAAAGTAAGTTTGTCAAAGTTACTTTATTTACCTTTGTTTAACATGGCAACCTAAACAACGTAATAAATTGACTTTTTAAGTTGATTACTTGTGTCCAGTTAACACAGTATTTTTAAGTTGAATCGTCTGTTTGCTTTTTTCAGTGGGTTTTCAAAAGATGAGTGAGTGTGTGATCGTGTTTATGTCACGATTTGGTGTAGGTGAGGTGGTGAGGCAGAGGCAGGAGACCCAGGATGAAATGAATAATGGAATTTAATGATGAACTGAACAGAAACAGAAACAGTCCACAAACCGGCAGCACAGTTGAACGGAAAACTGGAGCTCACACTGGTAGCAATGGAACGTACGCGTGGACAGGAAGGCAGGCAAAACAAAGCACGGCAAACACTCCGACTAAGACAAGGACCCGACCAAGACGCAGAGACACAGGTGACATTAAATACACAAGGGGTCATCAGCGGAACGAGAAACACCTGGGAGAAATCAAGGACAACACGGAGAAACAGAGACACAGAAAACTCGAAATAACTACACAGAAAACACAGATCCTGACAGTTTATTTATTCGCTGTAATACAAGAGATCTGTCCTGCCACCGTCTGCAGTAACGCTTTGAAGAATTTGAATTAATATGAGGTCCAACAACATTTAGTTTCCGTTTGGGATCATTAACGTATTTTTGAATTTGAATTGAATTTGATCTCTGTTGTTTGCGCCATTAGCCAGCACCAGCGTCTGTGTTGTGATGCTGTGGCGTCTGTCACCGCTCTCCATCATTATCACACCGGAAAAACTGGGAAAAACCGAAGGGGGATCCTGGGTGCCATCTTGGGATGGAAGAGACAAATTAGCATCCAGGTGCTGCTAATCTAATGCACTCAATTAAATAATCATCAGCAAGTGTGACCGACTCCATACCAGCAGGAGTTTCTGCAGCGCACAGATGTGTGTTGACAAAATGCCAGCAGGAAAACCATTAGCAAAACGGCCTGGAGACGAAATTGTTGCTGCCCATCAATCCTGGAAGGGTTAGAAGACATTCTTCAATCTATTTGATGTCTATCGTTGGACGCTGAGGAAATATTTAAGTGGAAAACATTTAAGATAGCTGGCTGGCAATCTTTTTGGTAAATTCCCCGCAGATCAGACTGTGTATGTGTGGAGGTTGTAGATGGGAGAGCTCCATCTCTGACGTTACAGGACTTAGTTTGCATGATAAACGTTTAAGTTCCTGACGTCTACATCAGATAAAGACTGAAATATCAAAGTTTGCTTAGAAGAGTTGCCAGGAGAAAATCTCAAATGTGGCATCACAGCTCAGGTGTGAGAAGTTGAGTCTAACGCCGTTTTCACACCTGATATTCTGGTAAATTCATTTCAATTGGGGACCAAAGCTGCGTTTCATTTTCACACTGCGCTGCGTGAAATAACCTGAAGAAATTGAGAAACCTGTTCCACCTCCTCGCCTGTGGTGGCGCTGCCTGATTGTAATGACACAGAAACCTCCGAAGAAGACATGAGCGCAACTTCCTTCTACACAAATTATAACCATAAATTGAGTGGTGTCAGGTTTTAGTGTTTGTAGGATTTCTCTTTTGTCTTTTTCCCTGCTAGCACTAGAGTCTAGTGCCTAGACTCTTAGCATTTGTTTTGATTGTATTTACCCAGAATGCCTTGCGCTACAGTCCACTTCCTGCTTCTGGAGCGGCCTACAGTCCGCTCAGTGCCTGAACAACAAAAGAATAGAGACGTTGTCATGACCCAGTCAAAGTCCGGACCTCTAGCTGACTGACATGCTGTAAAGAAAAGAGAGGAAAATTCCTTCCCAATTTAATTCAATTCACTGCGTCACAGAAATGATGAAAATTCAAACTAATCACAATGTTGGCCACCAATGTCTCGCATTTGAGGCTGATTTAAGGTTTAAGTTGTGGCTGCTAATATTGAGTCTGAATGCAGCTAAACTGCTAAATCGATGTCGTATTTAGTTTTTCATCACAACTCTTCAGAGTCGTGATTGTAGGTGGAAAAAAAAACCTAATCTCTCATCAACGATGCAGGAGAAGATAATGAATCCATAAAATGACCAAAGTCAACAGGTTTACTGCAGAAAACGATTAATTTCCTGTAAGGTATCAGTCAACATGGACGCTTCTCAGGTGTTTACCTGCTGCTATGGCAACACCTTCAAATGTTTGCCACTGGAGGATGAGGGCAATCACAGCGGCAGCCCAGGGATAAAGGAAACGTGTGAGATGCCAGCTGGTTACCATGGGAACGTCAATGAAACAGTAACAGATGTTTTATTTACTCATTTTTTCCCCCATCCTGACCGGCGTTAAAACTCATGAAGGGAAAAACTTGAATATAAGAAACTGAAAGACGTTCTCATTAAGAGCTCATCGAGTTTTATAAAGTTTTCAGTTTTCAGCTCTTTAATCAAAACCGCACCCCGAAACCTGAAAAAGTGTACATTTAAAAGGTACTCAGCTCTTTGGACTGTGATTTTGTTAAATTAAAAAGAAAATAGTTATCTTTACTCTAACTGAATGCGTTTTTTTCCCCCTTTTTGCTCTCAGGGATAACCACAGTCCTCACCATGACCACTCTGAGCAGCGTGGCCAGGACGTCGTTACCCAGAGTGTCTTACGTCACCGCCATGGACCTTTTTGTCACCGTTTGCTTCCTGTTTGTCTTTGCTGCCTTGATGGAGTACGCAACGTTAAACTACTACTCATACAGCATTCGGAGGCCGAGCTACATGGAGCCTAAAAGGCTGGTGAGTTTGGCCTGAGTGTGATTCTTCATGTGTGTCAGTCAAGCTTTTATTCTATGATTTCCAACTAGGATTAAAACTACTTTGTGATTTACGCATCCGTCCTTTAATTTGACTCACCAGAGGTTGTGGGTGTTACAGCCCCACAGTGGGATTGTATATATAATGTAGAAGAACTACAGCATACCTCAAGACCCAAATGTTAGCGTAGCCATCTAGCTGAAACAAAAATCCATTTATTCAACTCCGGTGTCTATAAAAAGTAGTAACCCACTTGGATGTGCTACATTTGTATTGCTTTGAAAATTAATCAACAAAATTTTGCTTTAAGGACAAAAAAGAATCACTAAACAAAATCCCCTTTAATACAGAAGCTAAAAAAATATGTTTTCCTTGTACTTTTTTCCATTGGTTTAGTTGATTTTCTCGAGATCATGAGATGATTGGTGTGAATGTTGAGTTTGATTCCATCCTTCAGATTTACGCCGTTTGACTTACTGAGATTAACTCGACGAAACCATTGAAATTAAGACGTCATCTCGAGAAAACCATCGCGAAAAGGCATAAAACTGTCAAAGTCAAAACTGTTTTCAACAAAATGTGATCACAAAATATGATGAATAAATAAATATTCACCGATTGGATAAATTGATGTATTAAGTAAAGAGAGATCTAAAGTTGAAATAGAAACATTCGACATTCGTTTTTGGATCAACGGCAAGTCTTGGGTTTATAATTTAATGTAACAAATAATCATTTGTCATTAAGCTCAATTAATTTGGAGCAAATTCATTCAGTTTAAAGTCTATATTTCCGCAAAGATGAGAACATCTTAACGCAAAGGAGAACATGAATCTATATTCCCAGTAGAATGTAAATTTCATTTAGACATTTACTTTTTATTTCAGACTTCTTTCAGACTTTAACAACACAAATTACTCCGTCATCATACAGCAGACATTCATCGTTGACGTTTTCCAACTTGAGTAAACAAATGTAGATTCTGGAAGCTACGGAATCACGTTGTTATTCTGTCCAGATAAAATGCAACTCCAAATTACAGATGTTTCTCACTGAAGCAAGATTACAGGTGAAGTGAGCATAAAATATAACCTCAGATTAAATTAATGAATGCAAAAAATTTGTCTTGGTTGAAACTTTTCTAAGAATTTGAAGCAATTTAATTTTTATTAGTTCTTCACCACACCAGGTGTTCTTCAAAATGTGGGTACTTTTTTGTTGTTACGTTTTGATTAACTAAAGGGATTAAATTAAAATATGCTCCGTCTGTCCTGATTTGTAAATAATATATTGTTTCGTTTGTTGTTCATTTAATGTAAATATTCTTGTTTTTCTCATCATTCTACAGTTGCGCATTCCCAGAAATGGTTTCTCCGATTTTAGTTCTGCCCGTCTCAGGGTTTCCCTCAGCGTATTATAAGCCTGGCGGGCCATTAGGCTTTACTTGTGCCCCCGCCAGGCTAAGCATTGCTTATTTATGTAAGTTTTTTTTTTTTTTTTTTTTATGTTTGCATTTTTTAAGACTTTATAGTTTGTGTTCAGGTATTAATCGTCCAATCTTTTAATGACACCTAATTATCAAGTGATATTTTCAAATTTCCTGTCAACTTTAAACATTTTTGAACTCAGAAACACAGCAAGCTGCTGGATGACTGACTGCCCTGGCACCCAACCACCAGGGTTAGCAAGTTTTCAGGGGGAAACCTTGCAGCAGTCTGTCATTCATTGGTCATGTTGGGTCTGGCTTGGTATTCTGTTGCACTAAAATAAAGATTGAGATCAGCTGAAACCTCCAGGTCCGCTGGATCTCCATGACAACCATGTGACGGTCCTGATCAGGATAAAACTCTGCAGAACCTCAGTACCCATTGTATGGAGAGCTGGTCCAGTGTTATCTAGGCAGGGAGGGGGCTTGGCACTGCGTATAACAGAACTGTTCATTTTAGCTCCAAATCATTCAATCTAATTTACAACATCTTGTGTTTCAGAACTTCTCTGTGCTGGATGTGAGACCTCCTCCGCACACCGTCATCGCTCTAAACAACGCCATGTACTGGCAGGAGTTCGAGGACGCCTGCGTCTACGAGTGTCTGGACGGGAAAGACTGCCAGAGCTTCTTTTGCTGCTTTGAAGAATGCAAAGGAGGCGCTTGGAGAAGAGGAAGAGTCCACATAGACCTACTGGAACTGGACGCGTACTCGCGTGTGTTTTTCCCCACGTCCTTCTTGCTGTTCAACATTGTGTACTGGGTCGGATATCTCTACCTTTAGTACAAAGCACTCGCCAGAACTGGAATCAAAAGTCAGAAAGTAATGGGCTTTAGTAGTGACGTAAGGTACTGTGACAACAAATAAGCTCTTTGGAAGGAGCTACCTGGATAAGAGAGCAACATCCGGCCTGTTTCTGCGTTAGGCGTGAGAATCCAACACAGCAGAGTTTCTGTGTCGACTCAGAAAGGACCGTGAGATCAAACGGGCAGCGAGCCGCACACCGGGACTCCTGTCTGCTCAGGCAGGCAGACGGCTCTGTGTTGTAGGAATACTGTTCTCCAGCCGTCGGTCGAGTCGAGCCGATGAAAATCCAAGGACACACAAACCGTTCCTAGTGCCTTCCTTTGGAGGGGTAGATACTATCCGTAACAATAATCAGGGAGTTATCATTTATAGAGTAGATCGGAAGAGCCTGGCTTTGACTGATTATCAATACATTTATGAAGTTGTCACGTGGTACAATAAACACACTTATTATTGGAATATCTTCACCGTTACTTTCAGCTATTTGATGGGACTAGCTATGAGATGTTACCCGTATCAAGGTTGTACATTTTTGTAGTTATATTTGGTTTTACAGTCCTTTCAAAACACTTTGTATCCTAAATTTAAAATGTCCACCTGGATATTTTTACTTATTTTAATTCTACGCAGTTCTCTAAATGTCCTGTGACTAAAATAAATTACCGTAATAACACGATATTGGCTGCAAAGCGCAACGTCTCCCCTTTCAGAAACCGTTGGAATTTTTCAGATAGCGCTACGCGTGGCGGAATTACGGTACTGCAAGTTTGGCTGGCTCACCGGTGCCCCCTTTAGTACTTAAAGATTTTAATAAGATGCCAGAGAAAGTTCCAGAGTAATGTGTGTTTTCTCTGACTGTGTGGATCAAAGAAAAATGCAGCTTGTCCCCTCCCCCACCTGTTACTGCACACTGCTGCTGGTTGAACGAAGGCTGCTACTATTTCGCTTTGCCACAAGTAAGACAAACTCGACCATTTACAAATATTTCTGGACTTAATTTAACGCAGATGGTCCAATTAAAGCACCTCAACTGTTAGACTTGATATATTTATTGGGTGTTTATTCTATAAACAATAATTGTAATTATAAGTATGCTACTTCAGCAGAAGTATAGAAAGTTGTTGCTTTTCCATTTACGCACAAGCAGTTATGTCAAGTTTAAAAAATTTTTTTACATTACTACAACAATGAATGACGCTTTCTACCATTTTTACTCTCGGTTATAATCCATGTTAGTAGCTCTGTTTGTTGGTTTGTTTCTTAAAGGTTAAAATGATTAGGATTTTTAAAGCATATTGGTTTTAAACGTGTTAATTTACGGCAGCTGGATGGACGCCATGCTAGTGTCGACTCCATATTTCATTCTGTGAGGTGTTGATGTAGGTTTTCAGTGTGTTTAGGTTTGTAACGTCAGTTTCTTTCTCGCTTGTTTTCTTATAGGGATCGTTTATTTAGTTTAGTCCGTTTCAGATTTGTATTTGGTGCAAACAGATAACTTGCCTTAAAACAAATATATATAAATGTTTAGTCTGGAAATGGTTTGATATCACGGAGTTCCACTCATCAAATGTGACCAAAAAGTACAAAAACACACTTGTGACTTAGACCCACTTTCAGTATTTATTTTTCACAAAAGCAAACCTCCTCACATTGTGTTTTCCTTGCATACCAATTGTAACTCATGCAACACAAAAACACACACACACACACACAGACTCACACACACTTAAAGGAATAAGTAAGGAATTGTGTAAATCTATTAAGGATCTTAGGTTAAATCTAATAAGATTATACGTTATCTGTGGACCCAATCACATTTATTGGGCCTCATCGTTGTCGCCTCCTGATTTGCTTGCATGCAAACAACTGACAATTATCCTGATGAGGTTTTGCGACATTCGGAGATTGAATGATTGTTTTAATATAAGCTGGTCATATAGTAATTAAATTTTCCTATGTTCTCACTCGACAACATTAGAGTAACCCAGTCAGCTGAGGAGAACATCTGATTTACCTCTGAAAATAACCGGAGGGAGGCGAGTTTTTTTTTTTTTTTTTTAAACAAATTTTGCTTTTTGCTACAGGCAGAAAACTATCACACTGCAAAAACACAAAATCTTGCTAAGTATTTTGGATCAAGATTCTAATGCACAAATCTTAGAACATTTAAATAAGACAAAACTAACTTAAAAGTAAGTTTTCAGCTTGTTTAAATATTGATGACAAAGTACTAGTTTCACTGGCAGATTATTTTACTAATACGACATTTTTTCCATGTTATAATCTGCCAGTGGAACTAATACTTCCTTATTAATAAATAGTAAGGAAATATTGACCTAAAACAAGCTCCTATATCTTGCTGAAAATGTCCTTTAAGTTAGTATTGTCTTATTTTAAGTCAGGTGTGTCAAACTCATTTTAGTTTTGGGCCAAATCAAGATTGTGAAGGCTCTTAAAGGGCCGGTTGTGCCAGAATGTATCGATAAAACCTTTTCACAAACTGTTAAAATATCAATGAATTCTTACAATTAAATAATGTTATTGATCATCTTTTCAGTCCTTCCAGGATTTTGTGATTCTTTTTATTATTATTATTTTTTATATGTATATAAAAATCTAAATGTTTGTGGTGCTAATTTGGAAATATTTGCGATATTTCCACTTAATTTTGACGGTAAATACGATTTTTTAGATCATAGATTATAATCTGACATCAATTCAGGCTGAGGCAGCTGTTTAATACAAGTCAGGAAGTTTTTGACCATTTTTGAGCAAAATCTGCAATAAACTCCCAATTATTTGTTCACACAAGAAAAATTGTGGGGATTTGTTGTTTTTTTTTTTGCTTGAATTTCCACGATAATTCTCAAGAATTTGGAAGGACTGATTGATACGGTTTGGCAGTAAGCAAATAAAAAACTGCATTAATTTGACTGATAACATAATAATTAAGCACGCTTAGTGTTTAGTCTAGAAACTAAAGAGGGCCACATAAGAAGCTATGGCGGGCCGGATTTGGCCCACGGGCCTCATGTCTGTTTAAACTGTTCTAACATTTATGTACTAGAAACTAGATCAACAATACTTTGCAGGATTTCATGTTTTTTGAACTGTGTTTCAGACGGTTTTTGTTTAGCTGGCAGTTATTTCTCACAAGAGCCATGTCGTTCTTTGTCCTTGCTGGTAGAAGAAAATCTTTAAACCCTGACGTCTGCCAGGTTCTGAACTCAAACAGAACCTGGCGGTACAGGATGTACTGCGCAGTACATCCTGTACTGTAGTACACCCTGCCTCTCTTTTTACTCCTAGAGCCTAGCATCACTGTATGAAGACTGATTAACTAATCAAACTGTAGCATTATGCAGTCGATGTGAAACTGAGTGGCCACTATTACGTGACTGGTGGAAATCGCCGTACCGGCAGAGGAGGGCAGAGTGGCTGCTGATCAACAAGATGCTGAAAAGTGCGATTGCTCATTCAGCCTGACAGCAGCGCTTCTGTTTTGTTTCTTTGTTTGGCATTCAGGCTGATTAATAGATTGCATAACCTGTCACATTAGGCATTTACACGGCTGTTATCTGAATGCAAGGCTGTGCTTTTAATGCGTTTTGCTTTGTCAGACTTTGCCTTTAACAGCCGTCCAGATGTTAGTCTTCAAACTGTGTTTAGAGGACGAGGATTTGTGCAATAAGATGTCCTTCGAGGTGCTACGCTTGTCATTAGAGAGATAGTTATAAAAGAAACTCTGAAATGAGGTTAAAAGGTGTCTGCGGTGTCTTATCTTCATTCTACAGAATATAAATCATGATTAATTGGACCCAGAGGTTGTTGCTAGCGGCTCGTCTGATAACGGCTGAAACCACAGCAGACTCCTACCACTGAAAACAACTCCAGTCTTTAAAAAGAAAAAAACACATCGATAATTTATGCTAACACTACTTTGTTAGCATTTAATTTAATTGGTTAATCAATGATTATTCCCACAGGAAGTGGAGGTTGGGGGTGGCATACACATCAGATTCACTGTCAATATTGTAGATAAAATTTTAATCATTTTAATCTCTTCAGCTCTGTACCTGTATAATGTCTCTTCCTGCTTTGATTTTGTAACTGTAATTAAACTTTTTCATCACCTGAAGACCTTCCTACACTGCAAAAACACAAAATCTTACCAAGTGTTATTGTTTAGATTCTAGTGCAAATATCTTTGTACACTTGAAATAAGACAAAACTAACTTACAAATAACTTTGGAGCAAGATATAGAAGCTTATTTTAACTCAATAATTCCTTAATATTGATGAAAAAGTACAGTCCGTTAACTGATTAATTCACTTATAACAATAAATAATATACCAACGGAAACAAAAGAACAACTTTTTCTTCAATGTTAAGCAATTATTGACTGAAAACAAGCTTCTATATTGTGCTGAAAAGTTACTTGTTGGTCAGTTTTATCTTATTTCAAGCTTACTAAGATATTTGCACTAGAATCTAAACCAATAATATTTGGTAAGATTTTGTTTTTTTTGCAGCGCATATCAATATATTTTCCTTTGTAGTAAAGTATTACAAGTTATGAAGATAATCATAAATGCTCATATTCATCAAATCTTGTAATTTGGGTTCTGGTGCTGCTCGGTTAGATTGGCGCTCATCTAGATTAGGATTAGGATTCTTAATCAAACTAGAATAACCAAACAATAAATTGAGTTGTTGTTCTTAAAGCACATGAAACTTCCCTGCAGCAGATTTGAAATTGATGTTCCTAAAAAGGTTCTGGGCAAAACTACAAGATCTTTGTGTCTGCAGGTCCCCACCAAAGAGTTCAATCTTTTTGGGGTTTTTAATTGACCTCATGTATATTTTTGATTAACACCGGAGCCAGAAGGTTTAACACCGGGATGGTGTGAAACATCTTTAACAGGCTGAGCATCTCTGGCTGGAGGATTTCCACCACAGCAGTCACTGCTGATGCCACTGATGATTCTCTGCTCTCACACGTGTAAATTGCGTCTGGCAGCATAGAAAGCTGTGAAGCTTCATGCAACACGACAGACTGTTTCTGCTTTTATTTCCCTGTAATATTCCAAAAGAAGTCGAACGTCTCGGTTTGTTCATCTGTGGGGTATCTGGTAGTTTCTGCTACCCTTGTTCACGAAACAGAGGCTGCAGTACAAGCCACGTCTCCGGGGGGCGCCACTGGTCGCAAACTTGTGAGTTTTCAAAGATCAAGCCTGCGTCACGAAACGAATGGCGGCGGCAAGTGGACCTCAGCGGTGTGTGTTGGAAATCTGTTTCTAAAAGGCATCCACTTTCACTCCGTCTCTGCAGACTCCACTGCCTGAACGGCAGGAAACGAAGCACTGAATAATCGTTCAGTGGTCGCAGAGTCGTCACACACTTGATCTCCAACACAGATCAGTTAATACTCTTCTATTATCTGGCAACAGCACAGTGGCAGCAAAAGGCCTCTTAATCCTGCCTCAGTGTTTTGTGGAAAAGACTTTTGAGTATCTTGAAGACGCCAAAGGCCTGATCCCTCGTCTTAATACAGAAAGCTTTGTGTTAAAGACGCGTCTCTCAACACGTTCTGTCCTGATCATCTACACTCCTCAAAGTATTTAACCAAGAAAACCTTAATTCAATCCATCTTAAGACAATAATGTCATAGCATCCACCTCCAGTGCATCGTGTTCTAGAGCACGTGGGTCAAACTAGAGGCCTGTGGGCCAAATTCGGCCCATCATGGCGTTTCATGTGGCCCTCTAGATTCTAGACTCACATATTATGTTATCAGTCAAATTAATGCAGTTTTTTTATATCTGTTTACTGCCAAATTATATCAATCAGTCCCTGCAGACTGAACTGTCTGCAGGGACATGATAATTTTTAAGAATTATCATGGAAATTCACACAAAATCAACAAATCCCCACACTTTTAAGCGTGAACACATAATTGGGAGTTTACTGCAGATTTTAACAAAAAAAAAGAAAAAAAAAGGAAAACTCTAAATTTGCACCACATACACTTTGATTTTTATTGCAAAAAATATATATCACAAAATCCTGGAAGGACTGAAAAGATGTTCAATAATATTATGTAATTTTAAGAATTTGTTGATATTTTAACAGCTTGTGAAAAGGTTTTATTCTGGCACAACCGCCCCTTTAAGAGGATTTGCCATCTTGATTTGGCCCAAAACGAAAATGAGTTTAAACCCCTTTTATAGAGAATAAACTTGGACATGTCAAAAGATTTACCAGCATACTGCACACATCCACCATTGTTCTGCTCAAACATCGGCACATTAACCCATCAATGTTACTTAATCTATGCAGCCGTTTTGTCTGCGCCGATGAAGATGCATTTGAGTGGCTTCGTTTACCAGTACCCCAAGTAGCTTTCTGATACATACAACCTACAAACATTTTCCAACGTAAAGCTACTCATTTAGCATTGCATGCTAAGTCCCTGAAGGTCAGTTGATCACCAAATATGGACACATAAAAATACAAGATGGTGAAATCTGTTTTGATGCAGTTAAAGTGAGTCCTACACCTTTCATCCCAGTCTGTGTGCGCTATACAAAACAGGAGCGCTTCAACCAACGAAGACCTTAAAGTTGTGACACGTCCACATCTCAATCACTTCACATTTAGAAACATTTACCACACAATTTGGATGCATCAGTAAACACAACAGGAGAGGATCATACCTATGCTTCCCAACTACTAATACATTTGATTATTAACCATAAACTATCATGCCAATAAAAATTCCTACAGGAATTTTTCTGTAGGAATTTACATTTACAGTTTTCTCTGTAAATGTGTTTTGTGCGGAGGCACTCTGGTTGACTTCAGAAGGTACTTGGAGACGTGAAAGAGCAAACGGAGAATTGATGCCCTCTGTCAAGAGGAATACAGTTTGGTGATTCAGAGACTATTGAGACACTTTCAATGGATGAATCAGAGGCAGAGAAAACAAAAAGAAAAATCTTTTTTTTATTATTTATTTATTATAAACTAAGTGGATACTGCTACTACTTGAGATAGGGCCCTTGCACTGAAGTCAGACATATTGGCTCATGTTTCATGACATTATGATAAGATATATGGCTGCAAAAACACAAAACCTTACTGAGTATTTTTGTCTTGTTTCCAGTGAGACTGTGTGTGTATTCTTGAATTAAGACAAAACTAACTTAGAAGTAACCTATCAACAAGATAGTTATTTAATGTTGATACAATGTATTATTTCAATTGTCAGATAATTTCACGTATAACGTGGAAAAAAGGTTTTGTTATTAGAGAAAAATTCTGCCACTGCATCTAGTACTTTTGAATCAAATTTAAGGATTTAAAACTCCTATTTCTTACTTGTGTGTTAGTTTTTTCTTCTTTCAAGCTTTTTAAAATGTTAAAATCTAGACCAAAAATACTTGGTAAGATTTAGTGCTTTTGCAGTGTATGACAGATTAAATCTCTGTTGTTCTCAAAGTCTCTCCAGCAGACCTGTACTTGCACCAATAAGCACAGAATGCTAAAACAATGATTCTTTTGCAGTATGTGTCTTTTGCAAATAAAAATGCATTACCTTTTAATGTGAAGTATGACATTTTTGACAAAGTTGTGTTGGTCAAACTGGCAAAATAATTCTCCTCTGGCTAACATTTGTTTTCTGATTATTTTTCTTGATCGTTTTCCCATCGTGTCCCTCGACCAGACAGCACACAATGCAGTATTATTCCCCCAGACATTGGGGAAGCACAGAGAGGGATTGGGGCTGGGATCGGGTCCCGGCTCAGTATTTGCATGTTTGTCACTCCAAGGCTGAGCCTGGAAACCGGCTCCAGGCGCTGTGTCGTCTGCGCCGAGGATAACCGCGACTTATGCAGATCTGGGGCGTCCATGACACTGAGCTGGTGATAAGGCGGTAAACTCGTTCCTCTGTTGCCGATGTTCCGTGTCAACATCTCTAAAACTAACATTGCGTGT
This sequence comes from Alfaro cultratus, assembly GCA_903066825.1. Classification (NCBI taxonomy): domain Eukaryota; kingdom Metazoa; phylum Chordata; class Actinopteri; order Cyprinodontiformes; family Poeciliidae; genus Alfaro; species Alfaro cultratus. Next base: position 26,758 of record CAEFZX010016477.1, on the reverse strand, counting down.
TTTCGTGATTCGCCGTGCTTTGGCCCTTAAGCGGACACAATCTTCGGCGTATTAGAGCATTTTTGGGTTTTATTTTTTGTTAACTTAGTTCAACCAACTAAGTGCAAACGCTGCTCCGCTTTCGGTGAGTATTGTTAGAATAAATAAGCCAAAGACTCTTCTGTTCAGTTTACTCTGCCATACTGGAACCTTGTTTTCTGTATGCCGCACTGTAGCAGTAGCTGCCACTGGAGCAGAAACTTACAAATATTAATGTCTGATAATCTTGAAGGTGTTAGGGTTAACCCTAACCCTAACCCTAGCCATTTGTGTACCGATGGACAATCTTTGTGCTAAAGGCCTCTAAGACTTCTGAAAGGCGGACACATTTTCTCTCTTTCTTTTGTCTACACGTTTTCTCTCCTTATACAGCTGATACTTTGCTTAATCTGCTTCAATCCATTCATTCCTGTGACATCAGTGTAACATGCAGTACAGTAGATGTGCCATATCCAGTGGTATGGTGGAGTACAAGTGTAAGAATGTCCCGTGAGTGTGTGTGTTTTTTATATGTCGTTCTTTTGGCTTAAGCTTTTCTGATTCATTCCCAATGTTCCTGCTTCCTCCCTACTACTGTCACTTTTTATATCTGGAATGTGTGATAATGATGATAAAAAAAATGAATTAAAGTTTGTTTTTTTAGAAACATAAAGGAGTGTAATCAATTGTTGTTTTCAATTATTCAAGGTAAATTTGCAGCATTTACTTTCAGCACTTAGTTTCCTGACAACCTGAGCTGAGCGGGAGACGTTTGCTTCTTTATCTCAGGACTTTTTCTCATTTACTTGCTCAGATGAGCTGAAACAGGAGGCTGCTGTTGGCCATCTCCCTTCCACTTCCTGAGAATTTCTTCCCTTTGCGACTCGTTGCGAAAACAGCAGCGCTGACAATCAATTCATAAAACAGATTTAAAAGTCAACCATCATCTGTACGACTCGGTGTTTACAACATGTGTCAAAAGATAATGCAGTGACTGTCATCTTCTATCGCTGCTTCTCAGCAAAACAATCACAATAGTGAAAGAAAACATTTATTAAAGGTTGTTTTTTTGTCTTAAATTGAAACAAAGTGTCGCCAAGTCTGCCTTTAAACTTAATTCCCCGTGTCTGAAATCCAATAAGGCTTTTCAATCCAGAAGTGCAGATTGGCTGTCCCTTGGAAAACACCCATAAATAAATCAACAAATTGCTTTTTCTTACTGTTTTTCCCGCAGGTCAAAAATACGAGTCCCAGCTTTGTGTTTTGCAGCCACACAGGACATCCAGGACTTAACACAACCGTTTATTGCGTCTAAAGGTCGATTTTTCCGAATTACGCTTATATGTCAGAAATAAAGACGCAAAGCTTTCTTCCGAGGCAGAACCCGGCTCAGGTGGAGACGGAGTGTTTCGAGATGTGTGAGGCCACGGATGAAAACCGCCATCACCCCGAGCTAATCACTCAAAGCGCTTCGCTTTTCCTGACAACAGGATGCCTCCATTTTGAACGAACTGCAGAGTGACAGTAAATGGGTATTTATCACAGTGTGCCTCCGTGAAATGAGCCATTAAACCAAACATCATAAATGGTAAATTGACTGAATTTACACAGAGTTTTTCTGGTTCCTCGGCGCTGGCTGTACGCCGGAGCGACATTTATCCAAACACACATCCTGCACCGACAGGAAGCTGGAATCAAACTCACAACTTTCTGATTACCAGAGGACTTTATTGTGTGACGTATTTCACGTAAAGTAAAATTAGCACTTTGGTTAACTTTTTCAGCTGTGGCTGAGTTTAGCAAGATAAAACCAGCAGGTTGAATTTCCAGGCTGATGAAGAAACTCTGTTTTCATCATTAATTTTGTTTTAGAGATTTTACCACATTCTGCTCATTTCTCTGTAGTTGTGCTTCCATTGACTGTATAATTGCACAATTTGATATATCAAATATGAATTAAAAAAATAAATAATAAAATCTTGTTCTTTGATAAAATGTTTTGGCAGTAGGATGAGGTGTTTTATTTGGCCAAATCCAATTTCCATATTTTGCAAAACACTTTTTTTTGTATCTCACAAGTCGTGATCAAAAACCAAATGTCACCACCGGCGAAAACGACGAAGACAACAGGAAGTGGTAGGAAGACGACTGCACAACATTTTTTTAATGACTTGTTGTGTGAAGTTATTCATGTGTGATTTTTATTTCATTTCTTATTGAATGGAAGCGCCGCAGATGCAAAATTCTGTTTTTTGGACACAATTTCAAGGTGTGCACAATTTTTGAAAATGTGCACACGTTGCACAATTTCAATTTCTCAAACGTTTTTGACAAACTTCTGAGCACATTTCCAATGGAAGCACAGATTGTGCTCCTTGTTGTTAGACGTTTTAGTCTTTTCTGTTTCTTATACATTTTGTTTTTCTTACATTGTTGCCAGGCCTCATCCTTTTAGGTTTGAAGCTCTTCAGCTTCCTTTGTGTTAATTCGTTTTCCTCCCTCTGTTTCCCTGTTTTCTCCAAGTCACAGCTGTTCCACATCTCCTCTGATCAGTTCTTCTGTTCTTCAGTCATTTTCCACCGCTGCCTCACAGTTTAAGCTCATCGCTTTTCATTGTTCTTTGCTAGATTTTCTCCCTTAATAACAAACACCTTCCTTTAGAAACTACACTTTGTGTTTACATGTGTTGTCTTTCACTAATATTTAAACTGGTTCGATGTGCCGAACTCAGAAGTAGGACTAAACTTGCAAAAAATGAGGAAATCCCAAAGAGGGAAAATTGTTTTTCACACCTCTGCACCGCAGAACAAATGTTGCAACAACAGATTTTGAATGTCGACTCAATTAGTAGCTTGACTTAGTGTCTCATCAGATATCTCGTAGAAACATTTTAAAGTTAAAACCAACCCGTATAGGAGGCCTGTGCGTGCTCCCTAATAGGCAGATAAATTACATCAACCTGCCCGAACGACCGTTGACCACAAGTACGAGGAAAACAGTTTTGAAAAGTTAAACCCCGCTTGACTCGTGACTTCTGTGCTCGTACCCGTAGTCTGTTTCATCAAGCACACAATGCTGAGATAAGAAATCCAATTAAGTCGATGCCAGGCCGCCTTACTTCCCATCACCTCATACATTCTTATAAACAATAAGGCATAAAGACTTTAATACATTTCTGTCACAGATATGCAAATGGCACGTTATTACGGAACACAACAGCACAATGCATGTGAGTTTTGATCAGCGCTGATCGCAACCGCGGTCCGACCAGGAAGAGGCGCGGCAGCCATTAGCTGTGAAACGTCTTGTCTGCTGGGTTGAAGTGGAAACAATGAGGGAATGCTGCCTGAATGGCAAGAGCAGCAACATCATTATCACAAACAGCTCTGGTAAGTTTCTGAGCTGAGTGGAGTAGCAGTCGTTAGGAGTTTCCGTTCTTAGAGGCGTCATGATGAGGACAGGACCCGATTCGCAGGTCCTGTCTGGTTGAACCTGTGAATCGGACTGAAGTCTTGAGATGCCATTTCAAATCACATGAAGCTCAATCTTTGCTCCCTTTGACTGGACCATTCTAGCCTCAAGTCTTGCAGATTCTAACATGTCGTCCTCTGGGATTGTCTTGTGCAAACCTCCATCCATCTTCCCATTGATCTCAGCATGCTGCTGCCACTACCGTGTTTCATCATGGAGATGGTGTGTTCAGGGACATGCGCAGTGTAAGTTCTCCACCATTTGGTGATTTGCATGTAGGCCCAAAAGTAGTGGTGGGTGAAACTGTAAACATGTGGTCTGGATTCGATACCAAGTAAGTACAGTGTTGCTTTCACCAATAAAGAGACTTTTAAAGGAACAGTGTTATGTAAAAAATAGACTATTTTCAGCTTATGACTGTCATAGCTCATTTTCTACACTTTTAACCCTCTCAGGCTCAAATTAAGTTCTAGTTGCAGGAAAAATCTGATATTTGGAGAAAATGATCATATGGGGTAGTAATATACAATTCAGACTTTTTTTCAAAATAGTTAAAAATGATCAAACAAATCATCAAGCAAATCTGCAACATCTGCCTGGAGAGGGTTAAAACTGAGGGATATTACTTTTTTTTTTTTTATCTCCACATCATATTTATAAAGTAATGTTTTTCATCTATGACATGGTAGTTTCTCTTTTTACAGTCATGATGTGTTACCATGCAGGCCATTTACATATTTCAGGTCTTTTGGCTCCGATGATTTTATTTCATTTATTTGAAATGGTTGGATGCATTACTAAAAAGGTCAAAATGCAGTCAATGGTCATCAACCACATGACCAAATGTAGTTTAAATGTTGAGAGTAACTTAGATGTTAGACACAAATCAAAAATCAGAAACATATCCAACCCTTGATATTTTAACTAGCTGCAGACCTCTGGTCTTTAAGAGACTGTGAGCGTAAATGAGATGGAGAGAGATCTAGATACCTCTTCTAAAAACTCAAGATGAACTAACAGCACCTTGAAGCCACAGCAAGCAATGCTGCAAAAAGAAGAAAAAAACAGTTGTAATGTTGGAAAAGGTGGAAATAATGACAATATATCTCATTTTAAAGTTCACCAGCTGTACCATGTCTGAGCACAGAAAAGACAAAAAAATCAGTTAATGAATGTCATGTTATGATCTGGCATACTCATCAGACAAAAAAAAAAAATGAATTAAAAGATTTAATTAAACTTTGGCTGGCATGCGATTGCGACATTTTTTTCCGAGCGGCTTCTGAAGAAAGGGAGGTGGAGGAGGAAATGAAAAGTGCAGCAGACAGATGGAACCAAATCTTGACTGGGGAGAAATGGTGGGAGATCAGGCGGATAAGGCGCCAAGTCGATGCGGTTTATCACTGTGGTGAATTGGGCATTATTCCCTAAAAAAAAAACAAAAAACTGAGGACGTGGTTCAAAACAGAGATCCATTTGGACTTAATTAAAAATGCTAAAGTTCCTTTACAGGTGAATAAATGGTGAATAAGAACAATAAAGTACATATTGTTCGTATTTTTCATACATAAAACAAGGAGGAAACAGTGTTAAAGTTGCCGCTGTAGCTGCTGTTTTCCTCCAGCTTGTTTGTGCGGTTTGTCTGTGAGAGTTATGCTGTCTAAGAATAGCCTGAGGTGTTCTAATATCTGGACCGCAGAGTGCAGTCATTCATTTTTCTCATTTGCAGCCTCTCGGTACGCTAGCTGTTTCTGTTACGTTTACCGCAGCTGTGACACTTTCCGCCCCTAACGACACTCTGAAGACAACTGTATTGTTCCAGTCGCTGCTTCACGACACACGGCGTAGTTTCACTGCAACATCGACGGAAAAAGACACAAATGCTCCCCGTTGTAAGAGAGTGTGTGTGTGTGTGTGTGTGTGTGTGAGGTGAGGCTTTTTTAAAATAACCTTTAAAGTGAATCCCACTAAGCTCCTTCACTCCTTGTCTTAATTACAGAGGCCAGAACACATTTAATCCCTACTTAATGAACAGGAGTCTTATAGCCATGGAAAAGAAGACACTTGTTTGAGGAAAACCCAATGAATTTTCCCATTGAGCCGGTTTTTAATAAATTCGTTCAGTCAGATTATCAGTAATCAAACTTCCACATTTTCTGCACGCAGATTAATCAGTTTAGTCTGGTTTTCTAAGTTTCAATATCACACACACACACACACACACACGGATTACAGTGTCTTGTAGAAGTATTCCTAACCTTTTAAGTTTTCATCACTTTGTCACACTACATGCACAAATTTGGGACTTAATTTGATACACCAAAACAAAGTAATGCGTGATTATAAAGAGGAAGGGATCAGGATTATGTTACTTCATTGTGACTTTTTGTTTGCCTAATTCAGTTAGTTCTAGTTTCTAGAATGTGTTTGTAGTTTTTATATTGTTTAGTTTAGTTTTATTTGTTATCGTCTTAGTTTTTGTTTTTTCGTAACCTTGGGAGGGATATTTTACGTGTTTTTCAAAACTTTTACAAATCAGAAGAATGTGGTGAGCATTTTTATGTAGCCCATTTTTATTCTGTAACTCTAAAACTATATTTCAAGTACAGCTCTACCTGTAAATGTGTCATGAATAACATTCCTTCTCCCTGAAATAATTGTTCCCATCTATTGAAGATCTTTATTTTGCGTTGCCCAACCTTTTTGTGTCTGGAAACCGCTTATCTATATTCGGACCATGAAAGTAAGACATTACCACATGTCCACAAATTGTTGACCATACAGTTAGTTCTGCCTGCATTGTTTCACTAATGGGGTAGATATTTATTTAGGCCACAATAATTCGAGAGGCTTATTGAGTTTACAGAAAAACAATACAAGCTGGCGCTGTATAGTTTGGGATTTGTGGAGGGTTTGTTCATGTAAGACATTTGGCTAAACAAAGGAACCATTTTGGTTTGTTTGTTGTTTTGTTTTTTTTAATGAAAGTTTCTGACAGTAAATTTGGTTGAAATGTTTTCACTGATTCGTTCCTTTGAAATAAAAAGCAGAAAGTTGCTGAGTGACTTTCTGTGGTTTCCCACTTCAGGTTTTTATTTAATCCTCAACAGCATCTGTTGCCTCCAACCAGCTGCTAGCTTAACTTTTTCCAGGTTGGTGTGAGTGACTTTATTTTTTTATTTATTTTTTAAAACTGAATCGCCACTCAGTGTATATTTGTCAGATTTTTTTTAAAAGTCGGTTTGACATCCAAGGAGATGCTTCTGTTTTCTTAAACACATTTTTTAATCTACATTTCGCACTGTAAGTAGGACAATTTGGTTTGGTCAAATAATGCTTCTTGGCAGGAAATCTTGTGAAATTAGAAAGCCAGTTCATTAAATGGTGCCACATTTGAAATAAAAATTCATGTATTCATTTTTGGGTCGGTTGCTATGTGGGTTGTGACCATTAAACTTGGCAAAGTCTCTCTGCTAATGCCAAATATATTATTCTGTCACAGACTATTTGTGTTGTTGTTTATGGTACTGAATAATCAGAGTTTGTAGAAAGATATATTCAGAATTTATAAATTAGTTAATAAAATAAACAGGACTTTTTGGGAAGTCTCTAGTTGCATTTCCATTACAAATGTGAGCAAAACTTTGACAATTTTCCACTAAAGTCAAGAAAAAAACCCAGAATTTTGCAATTGTGATGTTTCCATTAAATAAGAAACACAATTAAATTCACATGTTAATTAGTTTGTCCATGCTGCATCATCATCATCCATCCACTTAAGAAAAGCACATTGAGTAAAATAAAATCCAGAGACATGGCACCATTTATTATTCGTCTTCTGAAACGTTTATTCGGAGAACACAGAAGACATTTGTGTTGTTGAGCCGTACAATAAATACAGAAAAGCTTGACAGGGTGACAGACCCAGTCTGGGACCAATCAGTACAATTAAAATGACCGGACATAATCAGAGAATGCGTAAAAATCTGAAAAACAAATTATTGCTTTGAAAATTTGGGGATCACAACAGTGAAATACAAACACAAACTGGTATAAAATCCCTTTCACTGGGCCTTTTTTCAGTTTCAATTGGTAAAAACAATCAATCAGCAGTCTCTAGGTGTATCTTTCATTAAAGGGTTACAATAAGTGATTGAAGAAATCATTTGACGTCTTTTGTAAACAGATTTCCAAAGGAGAGACGGCAGCTGCTGTTTCTTCTGACGCCGTAGCACCACGAACACAGATATGAAGTGCAGCCAAGAAACGCTTCTCTCAGAGTCGGCTTTTGTTCAAAACTCGTGTAAATCTGTCCCTGATGGTCCACACGTCCACCACGCTTTAAAAACAAACGACAAACAAACAAAAAAAAAACATGGCTGCAGTGCTTCATGTTCTGCTTGTAATCTGATTGGTCGGTCAGTTTACACATCACATTTACAGTGAGCTGCAACTCCTAGACGAGTGGCTACACACACACACACACACACACACACACACACACACACACACACGTAAACGTACACGCATGTATGCCAACACACTCCGTCTCTTTGGCAGGTGTGCTTTACATGTTCCATCCCAGGCCGATGTGTGTGGCCAGCAGGTAGCACATGGCGACCAGGGACGTCATCACCATCATGGGGAACCCCAGCCTGGAGGACGCGACAGGAAGTACAGCGGTTAAAACGCTCCAGAAGATACATGTCATCACTTTTAATAATAAAGAAAAAACACACAAATGAGCATTTGTGTGTTTTTGTGTGTTGTTGTGAATATGCAACACTGTTTCATATTCAGAATCTGTCAGCAGCTGTGTTTCCATTACCAATGTGCTCAAAAACGTTGTCAACATTCGGCTAACGTAGAAAAAACCCCACAATTCCACAGTTGCGAAGTTTCCGTTAAATAAAAAATGCAAGTAAAATCACGTGTGACTAAGTTTGTTCACTTGATTAAAAAACATTTTAAAATTTTGCTCATTTTTATACAATTTCCGATTTCTTTCAGATAACCATTATTACTATTAATAAAGAAAAGCCTAATTTAGGAACTGTAATTTGTATTCATTACAAATTACTGTAGGATAACAATAGGATAACTTGCAGTTATTGTATTGCCCAACTGAAGCTGGTGTCAGCTTTTATTCCTGAATTAGCATCCTCAGTGTCACACGGCTGCAGCGCTGCAGATGGTTTCTCATTTGGATGTGGACCATGTCCTAGATGAACACATGGCTGCTCTCAGGGCCAGGAGTCTGGTTGCCTCCAGCCTCTGACACAGATCAGTATTGGAGGACAGAAAAAACAAAACAAACAAAAACCTCACAAACATACATTTTATATGTCGGTAATTAAACTTTGTGACTTTAAACGAAAGCAGCCATGTTGCCAGTCTCCCTAACCAAACTGATGCGACGTGAGATGAGTTGCAGTGCATTACTACAGTATTTATACACCTTGAACTTTTCCGCTTTACGTCGCTTTGCAACCACAGACCGTATTGGGATTTATTGGGATTTTACGTGATTGACAAACACAAAGTGGTGTATAACTGTAAAGCGGACGATAGGTGATTATATTTCAGTAAAAATAATAATCTGGGAAGTGTTGCACAAGTTTATATTTAACCCCGGAGTCCAGAATTTGCAAAATCTTCCAGAGCTAAAAGCTGCAAGACATTACGGTTCTCTGTTTAATTACCTAGAGACTGAATTTTTTTGTACATTTATTTGTATTCATTTTATGTGGACGGCCATGTCTTTGTATCTTCACCACTCTCTTTATTTTGATGCAGAATGCTCCGTGGGATGTTGGATACTTTGGACATTTTAGAACCTGATCCTGGTTTGGACTTCCTGACAACTTTCCAACTGGTTTTAGTTTTGTGTTTCTCTGTCTTTATGTCAACGTTCTCTAACAGACCTCTGAGTCTCTCAGGAAATATTCACGCTCAGATTAAATTACACACGACCAGACTTCCTTTAACGATTAGGTGACATCTGTTGTCTGTTGGTGTCTCTGGGTTTTATGTTGATTTTTAGTTAAATCAAAGGGACTGAAAACCCTTCACATTTTTGATGCTGAACTCATATCATTTTCCTTCCTCTTCCAAGTTATGCAAATCTTTGGGTTGCTCTACTACTTAAAATCCCCAGAAAATACTTTCACGTTTGTATTTGTAATGTGACAAAAAAAAAAAACACCTCAAAGGGAGTGAAAACTTTTCAAAGGCAGTGCAGGAAGCAGGAATACGATGTAGCATTGCTGCTCCGACGCTATTTCTATTGAGCTTGGTAAATTTATGATGCCTGACAGACTTTAAAAATATGCATCCCTAATTATTTTGATGAGGAATATTTCTAACATGGACCATCTATCAACATAAACATTTGTATTCCATTTGTCCTGCATGTGGTTAGAACAGCATGAATAGTAGGGGACATGCATAATGCTAATGCAGATTTTAGTCAATTAAAATCTTTACCTGCAGGCCACTTAGTTTACATGAGGTTATAAAAATGGCAGGAAGCATCTATGCATCCTCATCTATTGGCTGAATATGCTAACAACAAAACAGAGATGTCCTTGAATTAAATAGAAACAGTAGAAATGTTTTACCAGGAATGAGAAGCAATGATATTAATTTGTTTGTGTATTAATATAAAAGTTTATTAAGAAATGCCTATTGTCCAAACTTTGGCAGAGATGCGAATATAAATATGTTTTAGTGTTAGCATATGATCTGAACTCCACATGCTAACGTTTGAAAGGATTTATGTGTTTTCCAGGCAAATTGTGACCTTTTATAACACAATCAAGTATCTGTTACCTTCAGTTGTTGTAAAAAAAAATGCTATATACATGAAATATGACTAACTTTATAATTTAATGATTTGTAATTGGGCCTCTGACTCTTTAAGAAGTTTCTGCACTTTCTGAAACTCAGCCTTCAGGAAGTCAACATCTCTCCTCTATTAATCCTTTAACAACGTTTTTACCAGCGTTTCTCTGAGAAGCAGCTCCAATAACGAGCTCAGTGGATGTGCAGTCCCACCAGGTGTTTGCTAATTGCTGATGGCTAGTCTGAAGGAGCTGAATGTCAGAGGGCTGCTCTGTCAGGCAGAAGCTTGGAAGCTGCAGCTCAGAGGAGGAATTTCGTCCTCAAAGACAGAGGTAGGTCCACCCTGGGGTTTGAATGGTTGCCATGGGAGACTGAAGGATTTCTCAAACATGCATGGAAGAATCAAGACAACACTCCATGTATGTTTTTGAAGAGGGAATAACATTATAACATGATCTAAAGCTAAAAAAAAAAAAAAAATTACATAATGCTGTCCCTTTAAATGTCTTACAAGCTTTCAAGCTTCTGCCGCTAAAGGCATCCTGAACCTGATTTTACTGGAGTTTTCTTCCTGTTAAAGGGGAGTTCTTCCTCTCCACTGCCCCCCGGTGCTTATTCAGGATGATGGGAAGCAATGTCTCAATGCAATGTTTATTTTTTCACATTTTTTACATGTAGCTGATTATTTGGAATTACATTTAATCTGTGGACTTAATGTTTGCTGCGGCTGAATTAGACCTATAGAATGTACAGAAATGTATTTTGCCCCAGAGAATTTTCTTGCTTTCTTTCTACAATTAAGATAAGATATACAACATATTAAAATTGCTTAGAAAGGTTGGAGGTTTTAGAAATTGTGTTTATTTTTTGTTTGAATACCTCCTGCTTGTCAAACAAACTGCAGAGGCAACAGAAGATTATGAAAAAAATAAAAACTTCAGTTGTTACAAAAAGTTAATTAGTAATATTGCCCTGTTGCTATGGCTATGTTTAAATTCATATGGATATGGATTTCCCTTTTTAATATGCACATGGAAATGTCAAGTTATCTCATGTATTGAAAGCGGGTGAGGCTCACTTTCAATACATACTGTAGCAGCTGGAGGTTCATTTACATAGAAAAAGGAAAGCAAACTTTCTCATAAGTCTGGCAAAATGAGTGAATATTAATTGTTTCAGCATTTGTAGAACTGAGGTAGCACAGTTCTACAAATATGTGCCACCATTTATAGAACTATGCTGTATCTATCAACTTTTGATAGATTCAAAAGTTGTTCTGAAAATTCTGGTCTCTTTAAGAGTTTTCTCCAAACAAAAACAAAAAAGGGGAACATTTCACAACATTTTTGGTTGTTTTTAAGAGTTTATAATGCCGTAAAAGGTCATCTCAGCTTCCTAAAGGTCATTTTAACTGGTTCCTGAGCCACGTTCCCACTGGGTCTGCTGAGTAGTTTTAAGGAGCAACTGGCCGCTGTTGCAAGAGAGTCTGAAATGTGTTTATTGATCCATAGCATAACATATGTCCTTCTGCGCAACTTGTTACTTCCTTCCATCAAGGCCATATATATATATATATATATATTTTTTTTTTTTCCATTACAAAAACGACATGTTGAAGCATAAAACATAGCCTCACAAGGTCAAAGCTCACCGGTTGTGGAACGAGTGTCCAGTTAAGATGGATGGAGGAGGAAATCTAAGCTGGTATCACTGTCAGACACACGAGGGTCACCTCTGCACACTGGATCCTTTTCTGCTGAGCAACAGCCATTTCCTCATCACAGGCACAGCATGAAGGGACAGAGGGCAGGGGGGTGGTGGCAGGGGGAGATAGTTGCCACAATAGAGGCACAGAGAGGAACCAGGTTCACCTTGTCTGAAAACTCTCCTTTCTGCCTTGCGTACTCACATGCTGACTTAATTGCATTTGATGGGAGCTCTTTGAAAGTCCTGATGCAATCTCAAAGACTCTTCAGATAAACCCGAGGGATGCACTCGCTTTCACCGTGGAGGCTGCGTGACGGAGAGAAAAAACAAGAGCGGCGCTGCTTCCCGAAGATAGTGGCCGACATGCTCTGCTCAAGAGCCGCTTCTGGTGGAAGAACGGCCCCAGACTGGACTGAAAACCCCAGCAAACACGTCCAGATAATGAGAATGGAGCATTTTAGGCATTCATTGTAATTCCACTTTTTGCACCGCTTTCAGTACAGATGTATATAGGATGGAGTATCTCAGCAATGTAAGAAAAAAAAAAAAATAAAATCATGGGAATAAATTCATAAAATTATAGGAATAAAGTCAGAATATTACGTGAATGAAGTTGGATTCATATGAGAATAGTCGTAATAATATAATAAAATCATAACATTACAAGAATAAAGTCAAAGTATGAAAATAAAGTCACACTATTACAATAGTAGCGTAAAATTATGTCTTTTTTCTATCATATTCAGTATTTTCATTTGGTTGGTTATGGTTCCTCTATGCTTTGCTCTGCGCTGTGCTTGCCTACCAAGATGGCGCGGCTCACTGCCGGTTCAGACCGGTGGGATCTATGTATTAGCCAACAGTCCCATTGGGTTCAATACACAATATTCAACTGAATTATTATCTTTGAACTAAATTTAGTCAATTATTATTCATTAACAGAATCATAACAGTCCACTAACGACATTGTGTTGTACAATTTGTACTTTGTAATTTGTAAATTTGTAATTTGTAATTTGTACTTTCCTACAACAGGTAGGAAAGCACAAAATTGTGTCTCATTCAAACATGTTGAATCTATAACTCCACTCATCCACTATAATTTTCCTGAGTAGTATTACTGCAATAAATAATAAATAAATACGTTACACTTTGTTTATGTGTGTTTTAGGAATAATCCAGAAGTATTTCTTCAGCACATGCGCAGATGAGCTAACGGATCAGATTGTGCCTCGATCAAGACGCCCATTCAACCTGCCTGACGCATATTTTACTAGATAACCAAACACTTTCAGCAACTGGACGACGCTCCGTAGTCACTTCCCTTCCAACTGGAGTATAAGCTACACACACAGCTGATGCTTTTACTGTGTTTCGTGGTTTTGATGGAGGTGAAGAATAACAACTAAGGCATGAAATAAGCAACTAAAAGAGGATCTGAGCTACTGAGAGTCGTTCAGTTTCCTTTGTGACGGCCCATCAAAGAGGCATCCACACTCATCTGGCCCCTCGGCTCAACCACCTGACACAGCACTAGTTAGTCCCAGCTGTCTGGAGGTTCAGACACATTTCTCTCCCCCCACCCCGAACCCGAGCAGCTGTGACCCTCACTGCAGACGGCCAATTACAGGCAGGGCTGCAGCTGAGAGCAATGCTTCTATCTAGCCACTGTAAACACGACTAGGACAGAGGGGGAAGTCGAAGTGACAGCTCCCACGTTTTTATCACCATCAATGAGATTCAAAGCAGATGGCTGTTCCTATGTGCTTCCAGTAAGGGAGTGGGGGGGAAAGTGGATAAAAACAGTACACATAAAACAGAGGTGGCACGTGTGGCACTTGTGATATAATTGGTTTTATTGCCACTGAAAAACTAAATGAACAGGAAGTAAAACAATATATAAACATGTTCAGCATGAATTGATCTGGGTTAGTTAAGGCAACAGTAGCTGTGTTTCCATCAGCCATAAAATTGCACAAATTATGAAGAAATTCCTTAATGGAAACATAATTTTGAAAAGTCTCACTCCAGCCACTACATCACTGTCTGTCACTTCTCATCATTACTCCGAGCGTTTTGTGGTCCCATAAGTCAAACTTTTAAAGCATTTCAAATGGTTGCATGTTAGGCCTAATCAGACTCATATTTATCAACCTTTCATCATTGCTGACCGCCTCTGTTTCGCTAACAGGCAAACTGCAGGTATGTCTGGCTGTTACATCAGTAGAGTGGAAGTTATTAGTGAGCAGGTGGAAACTGTGGAGGCAGCCTGCTTCAGATATAATGGCATTTTGTTTTTTATTGCAACCATCAGCAAGCTCTCACATCAATCCTTCAGCGAGTCTGGCTGCACGTTTTGTGGACTTCTTTTCTGAACAATACTGCAGTTTCATAAACTCCCTGAAGTACAGCAAAGAAGAAGAACGTTAAAAAGACGCAACTTCACACTTTTCATTGTTTCCGTTAAATAAGACACTAAAATCACACGTGAATAAGCTTGTTCATGCAGTAAGTCAGTAAAAAACAAGCCCATGATTCTCCAACTACTTCCTGTCATCTTCTTCTTCGTGTTTTGCGCAGTGGGAACGTCCGCTTGTTGATCACATGACTCGTGTTATGCGGGGGAAAAAATTCCGCTGCAGTTTTGCAAAAATAAGCCAATTTCCATACGGCCAACAAAAAAACAATAACCTCATTCTAGTAGCGCCAAAACTTTTTGTCAGAAAAAATAAAATGTTTTTCAAAATTGGTGTATTTTCATGAGGCAAATTTATTTTTAAAACGTCAAATTACGCAACGAGAAACAGTGTTTACTCCATGCAGAGGAATCCAAACACATTGTGCAGAAGGTGCAGTTGCTTGTTTTTGTTTGGCGTGATTCGATCAAATAAAATACCAACACATTACCTTGAAGTTTGGAATTACAATGTGAAAAAATTGGAAAAGTTATTTTGTAAAATGTCGAAAATGGGACGACTCTCGGCAGGCTCAGCGATCAAAATATCACATTTTGGAAAAAACTGCAGCTTCTGCACATTGTTGGCACTTCGCACTCCGACATATGACAGATATTAATATGTAAGTAGCCCCTTCAGGCAGAGTGGCCCGTGGCACATTTTATCTGTTCCCAAACAGATCAAATAAAAAAAGCAACTTTTCAAGCACAGGATCAGCTTGTCAAAGGAGAAAAGCTTACTTGAAGAACTCCACAAAGGAAAAACCATATCCATGCTGCTCGGCGATGCCTGCACACACGACGTTGGCTGACGCCCCGATCAGCGTGCCGTTTCCTGAAAGGATCGTCAAAAAAAATTATAAACCATTGGTACATTTAACATATTTCTCCTTGTTAACAAGCATACTGTTCTCCATAAGCATAAAAAGCTGGAAAAAGTCAGAGCATAATTCCTTCCACTCAAAAGTTAAAGGGCAAAGCAAGAAAACAAGACGAGCGTCTCTAAGGTTGCGTTTTTATTAAAGAAAATGGTGCATCCTCTTCCAGGGGCCTCATTTTAAATGTCATTCAGTAATGATTCTAGGCATAATCTTCCTGTTGTTAGGGCTCAACCTGCCGTCTTTAAGTCTGCTGGAAGTGGATTAAGATTATGAAAACGTTTTCAGTTTGTGAATAACATGATGTGTCATGCGTGTCACAGATTTCAAGAGGACAAAACAAGCAAGTGGACATGATGATGTCCAGCTCCATCTACACGTCGATGTTTAGCTTCTCCTGTAGCTTCCATTTAGTGGTGCTGATGTCTGTCATTAGAATAGATGGACAGGAGACAAAGAAGCTTCTGGCTTTTCCTGCTCTCGTTGGGAGGAGGGTTTTGGACGCACAATTACGTTATTTTTATAAAGGCTTTTGAAACGATGCACCGCTCCGGTCAGAAGCTTGCATACAGCCAGGAACATCAGAGCTTTTACAGTCGTCATTTAGACGCTTCCTCCACGTCCCTTTTTCTCAAGCTGAGGTGATGTAGACGTTTAAATTTTGTAGTATTCTTTGTCTAATTTATGCAGAGTTACATATTAAATGTTAGAATATTTTGTATTCATTCATGCAAACATTTGAGCAAAGACTGAACCTCAACTACAGCTGGCGTTGCCAACTAACCTCCAACATAAATCTGGCAAATTGGTTGACATCACCACGACAATATGACATGAAAAAATGTAATCTCCCATTTTTTTTGTACCAGATTCTATTTCCAATTTTGCTTAACACCAGGAAACAAAACAATTTAAATTAATTATGTGCATCTCAAATATCCTGTTGACTTGCTGGGAAGGACTTAGAACCCGTTGATAACTGCTTGCAGTTCTGGCCAAGTTTTCCACCGTTTCTACGAAAGAAAACCCTCAATAGCTAATTACTGTTTTTAAAATTCATTGATGTTAAAAACTGATGTTCTCTTAATTGATTCAATCAGTGTGTGTCTCCAGTGTGTTGGTGTCCAAAAGGTTCTGGAGTGGAAGTGGACAGCAGCTCCATCAAAATCTGTCATACTGCAGTTGATTAAACTCAAACAAAGGACAGTTTGTCCTTCCCAGCCTAACAGAGCGCCACTGCGACGAAGGGCCCAACGCCTGGCTGCACTTTGAGGACCTCTCTCTGAAAAATGAAAATAATAATAATAAAAAAACAACGACAACCCTGCCTTCCCGGGGTAGAGGCACAGCTGCTGAAACTGTGGCTGTCACCTAAAGCGTCTGATGCCAGAGGCCAAGCTTGTAGATCCACACCTTTGAGGAAGGGGATCAAACTGTAAAGTCCCCCGCTGTCTGGGTGGTGTGTCACCCCGAACCACATGCTCTCCATTCCTATTAAAGATTGATAACTCACCACCGAGGCAGGCCCCCATCGCCAAGGCAAAGATGAGAGGCTTCACAGGCAGGTTGACGTCCGCATCCTGACTCAGGTTGATGAGAACTGGGATCTGAGAGAATCAGACGTACATTTAAAATCACTAAAATATACAGAGGTTTTAATTAATAAAACAGTTTTTTTTCTGAAATAAGAAGCTAATACTGTGTATAAAGAAACGCTATTATATATTTTCTAGGCACATAGTGCTCTTTCTCAAGGCAATCGAGTAATTATGTTACCTTCCGTTGTTGTAAAAATGTAATATATATCAAATAATTGGGCCTCTGTCTCTTTAAAAACTCCTGCTCTTTCTGAAACTCCACCTTCGGGAAGCCATCACAACACGGCTCCTCTATCAACCCTTTAAAAAGATTTTCACCAGCGTTTCACTGAGCTGTAGTTCGTATGACGCGTAGTTCCACCAGGTGTTTGCTAATTGCTGCTGGCTAGTCTGAAGGAGCTCTGTGAGGCGGAAGCTTTGAAACTGCAGCTCCAAGGAGGAGTCATCAAAGTCAGCGCTCGGTTTCGCCAAGGGTTTTGCACAGATGAGTTGTTGCCGCAGGAGATTAAAGGATTCCTCGAAGATGCGTGAAAAATATCAGGGCAACAGTCAAGGCATGTTTTTGATGAGAGAACAACATGACAACATGATGTGAAGCTCAGAAAAGTGAATTTGACATAATACTCCCCCCTTTAAGTGAAAAAAGGTCTTCATAACGTTTCTATTGACATATTTATTTACTTGAGGATGAATGAAGATTAATATATATTTGTGAGTATTTTTATGCAAATCAGTTTATTTCTAGTAGAAATCAGGTATTTCTGAAAAAGGTTCAGAGTTTAAATGATACAAAATATGTTTCCTTTAGCAGAAATTCATCAACAAAGTTAAACAGTAACGCTGAAGGTTTTCTTGATTCCAGTTGGTGATCTTAACGTATTGAGGGACATTGAAAGACAGTATTGACATGAAAGGTTTCATAATCTTTTATTGTGTTCTGCCAGGTGTCCTTGGAAATGTTCTGCCGTATTTTTCAGCAAAACTACTCGGACTTTTACCTTTTACGCTGCAGCGAAACACGAGGCGATACGAGAGAAAAAGCAGAGACGTCTTTTGTGATTTAGCTTCAGTTTTCAGAAAAGCAAAAAAACATCTGTAAGATAAAACTAACTTGATTTGATATTTCTTACCATTTTAAACTTAAGATTTCTTAATTTCAACCTACAAAGCCTTATCTTTAAATTGAAACGTTTACTGTGAGGAGTGAGTCTGAGCGGACCTACCATGGTGGCAGTGAAGGGAATGTTGTCGATGAGAGAAGAAGCCAGAGCGGAGACCCACATCACTAAGATAATGGCCACAGCCAGGCGCTGGTCCTCTGGCACCGCCTGGGAGGGGGAACAAACCAGTTCAGTTCATGGTGTTCCCACATCAGCCAGTCTGGGAACTAAATAAACCAAATAGGCTCTTCCAGTTGTCTGCATTTAACCTGATGCTATTTAATGTTTGGATCCTGAAACAGCAGCAGATTAGCCCCGAAACATTCACATTTTTCATTGGACAGCAGCTGAATATTACAATGTCAGCTGCAAATTCTGGGTTTTCCAATGTAAAAATAAACTCGTTTGCACTAATCAATTTTAGATCGTTAGCAGTTATGCTAATACATGTTAAAATAAAAACACATCCTGAAGCTTTGAGACACAATGTAAATAAATTTACTGAAGCATGAACTTTTCTAGTATTTTGGCTTTGCATTAAGTATGTTTGGTATCTGCTTTGGTATTTTTTAAATACATTTAAGAATACTGCTTTTATGAAAGCAGGACAAGAATGAGCAAAAAAGCAGAAAAAGTCCAAGGAAAAAGTTTGCAAGAGCTTGAAAACAAATAAAACTCCTATGAACAATGGGAGGGATGGATGTGTGGTTATCCAGATAACATCCAGGAAGTGGTGGGCATTTATCACATTGTTTATCATTTTATCTTAGTATGACAGGAATTCAGATTTATTGTAATCATGATATCATCGTTTCAAAAAATGATGCTTAAAAACTTCCAAAACTGTCCGTATTGACGGGATCGTTCGTTTTACTATTTTCTCCACTGTTTGTTCAATGAACATGTCAATAATTATTAAGAAGTTTTTTATTAATTAAAAAAAAAAAAATCACTAAATGCAGTTACTGTGTACAGTTTGGTGATGCACATTGCGCTCCCTTTTGTGACTGAATCAAATCAATCAAAGTTCAAAGTGCTTTGCATAATAAAAACACAAACCTCAACGACTGATTTTCAAAGTGCCGTCATTACACATCAAAATGTTGGTAAGTGTTTCATTTATTGTTGTACAAAAGCAGCTCTAAACCGGTGGGTGTTTAGTCTAGATCTAAAGGAAGTCGGTGTTTCGGCTGTTTTTCAATCTTTGTTCCAGATTTGTGGTGAGTAGAAGCTGAATGCTGCTTTGAAGTAATACGAACAGGAATGTTTTTAAAGATTTGTGCGGTGGTGACTGCTGTGACATGCCTTCACCGCCATGCAGTTACATAAAGGAGAAGCAATAAATAGTTCTTATGGCCACTTTTATCTTTATCACTATAGTACTACAAGATATCGTGATTAAACTTTAAGTCTATATCGCCGCCCCATACTTTTAGGACTTGAGCAGCAGATGTTCAAGTCTGAGAAGGTCTCTGGTTTTGGATCTTCTTGAGCTTCTCTTTTCTCTCCCACCTTCAACCGGATAAAAAGAAACTATTTCTCTTTTCCCCTTGGCCTCCAGTTGGGTCATGACAGAGAGACGGTGCGGCTCTACCTGCCACGCTGTCCATCGATAGAGGAAACTCACCGGCTTAAAGATCCACAGTAGCACACCGCCTGTCATGTGTGATTATTGGCCTCAGACAGGACCAGTGTCTAAACGTGGGCTGACGTCCCCATTACTGCTTCAATTCTCCGCTAAGAGACAACTCGCTCGCACCTCATGCCGGGGCAAGAATATGGGTGAAAATCACCAGCCAGCTCAGTCAACCGCCGGCAGGAGCGAGAGAGACGTAAACAAAATAATTGAATTTGGAGCCTGTGTGGAGCCAAAGGATCAATATGCATAAAAATGCAATATCAAGTCACCTGTGCCCAATTATCAGTTATGCCAGCCGAACAGATACCTGAGCCACGATGGCCGAGGCTGCAAATCGAGAAGGAAGGACTCACTTTTATCAGCAGCGCCGTCTGCTCTCCAATATAGTCGATAAGCTGCAGCTGGGCTAAAGCCTGAAAAATGAGAAGGGGATCAATAATAATGAGTGGAGAGGGGGGAAAAAAAGTCAGAAGAAAATTACTTAGAGGTGGGAAGAAAGAGAAGAAAAGCAATTTGGCTTCTATTTAGCAGTCATTAACCAGACGGAGGTAAATGCATTCTTGTTATCATACCCGACACTGAGAATTAAACGTATATATATCCACATATGGAAGGTAGTCCTTGTGGGAGATGGTTGTCTAACACTATACAGACTTCAATGATTCCAACAAATAGTTTTGGCCACATTTGTGCCCAAGAGTCGAAAAGGCAGAAAAGAAAAAAAACAAAAAGATCCCGTTGTGTCGACAACCTTTTCCTTTCCCTACACAGCACGGCTGATATGTGAAGAAAAAGGTAATTACTTTTCACAATGTGAGTTCACTGCCAAACTGCATTTAGGTCACACCCAAGCGGGCTGTCAGTGTGGCTAAGCTAACTTATGAGGCGCTTTCTTTTATCACCAGGTGAAGCTGCTTGTCAAAGATGGACTATTTAAGATTTTATTCTTAGGTGTTAATGTTTGATCCCCTCTTTGGATTTTAGCAGGGATAAACAAAAACACCCTCTTTTTATCAGATGTCACACATAAGGACTGAGTGGTCACTACCTCCATTAAAACAAAGAGGCCCGCGAAGAACAGCAGAGTGGCCCACTCCACCCGGTGCAGGATGATCTCAAAGTCCTGGACGTCGGCCAGAACTAGGAGCCAGAGGGCCCCCAGGATGGCGATCCAACCTGAGAGAGAGAGAGAGAGAGAGAGAGAGAGAGAGAGAGAGAGAGGAAAGGAAACATCACCTGATGATCATCTGTAACTCTGACAAAATCTCCATCCGAGACCAATTATAGTTTTACATTTATGATGAGAGTTTAGATTCGAAATATATTCATAGCTCTTAGACTTTTTCCATCTGTAACCTCAAACATCAGGGTATTTAATTGGGATTTTAGTTAGCGAACCAACATAAAGTGGGATGCTCTGCATTCAGCCCTTCAGAATCAATACTTTGCAGAACCACATTTTGCTACGGCAAGAGCTGCAATTCTTAGTGGGACTACTGAGTTGGTCTCCAGACAGAAGCAGAAACTAGAGGGACTGATTGATATGATTTGGCAGTAAACAGAAAAACTGCATTGATTTGACTGATAACATAATATTTAAGCACATTTAGTGTTTAGTTTAGAATCTAGAGGGCCATATAAAAAGCTATGGCGGGCCAGATTTGGCCCACGGCCAAAATGGGCCTTGAGTTTGACACATGTGCTTTAACCTTAGCTTTGCACGCGGTTTTTTTTTGTGTGTGTGTGTGTGTGTGTGTATACGAGCATGCGAATAGCTAAAAGAGACAGAGGAAAACACACTTATTATTTGTTCTCAACATCTGTCACCTAAAATCCCAATAAAACCAATGAAGTTTGTGGTTTGTGCAATGAAACGTAAATATCTGATCACAAGAGAAATGTTGCTTTTAAAGCAAATTGTTTTAAACATGCGTCTGTCCTTTGGTTTATGACATGTATTCACAATGATTCACACTTTTTCAGAGATAATAAAAGGTTTTACAGAAAGCACACCGAAAGCAAACCAGAATGTCGCCACAGTTTTGACATTCTTGCAAGTTATGCTACATAAATTACTTCCTTCATGCAATGCTAACTCGTTCCCATTAAAAAAAGAAGAAAAAACACCAACATGTTCTAAGCTGGAGCACATGAGCTGGAGCCGATAGAGAGCGTTTCAGAAAGAGGAATGGATGTGCATCCACTCGGAGAAAATTTGATTAAACAGGTAAGCAGCAATAATTGGCCAGGCTCAGACCTTTGGGAACGGCTTTCACAACTGAAGGGACGTAGAGAGAACAGAGGGGACGTAGTTAATACTGTACAGACTGAAATGTAAAAACTCAATGGTGTTTTGAGGCATTTTTACAAGAATCAGCTTCAGCTGTTAGTCGCTGCCACAGTTCAACAGCATAAGGGAGAAAATGTATTTCTTTTGACCCCAAATGTCTCGCAAAAGCAGAGAGTTCCAGTGAAAATGTCAGAGAAAATTGTGTAATGGCAAATGATTGAATGAATTATCCTGACGACCACGATTTACCTGAAACACCAGCGCTGTTTTCGTCTCCCATTAACCCCTAATAGCAGCTAAATGTCACATCCAGCAACTAGCGGTAGCATTGTCCACCTGCCATCTAATGCTGGGCAGACGGCCTGGACCAGCTGCCCACTGCGTCTGGACGCTGTGCCAGTCAGCGAAGCTGCAATCTAAAGTTTGAATCTAAAACAAGTCAACAAAATATGCTGGAAAGCTAACTCAAAATTATATAATCTATTTTTTTAATCATCACTTCCTTTTATTTAGAAAAAAACCTGCACCACAGCAATACAGAACATATAATCCAGGGAAAGATCATCTACACACCATGATTTATTAACTTGTCAAACTACTGTCATATTTACAATAGACAGTTTATTTGCATATAAACTGAGATAATTTAGATGGAAAACAGCAGTAGCTGGCAGTGTGCCAGTAACCGTCTTCCTATGTGAACGGGTTCTGGATTAAGGTTAGAGATTAGGATTGACCCAAACCCCTCGAGTCTGAGTGACTGTCTGGAAAAAGAAGAAAATATTGTAAGAGCATTTTGACAGATTTTTGCTCTGCCTCATCCAGTGGTGTCCAATTTTTTGGCCACACAGGAAAAAAGTCATCAAGTTAAAAGTATTTGTGGTTCACAACAAATATGATTTTTTTCATTATTATTACTGCAAAACATTTTGTGATTTTCTTTTTTTTTTTTCCTGCTCAACAACAAACTGAAAATGCAATAATTTTATGAAACCAACAGTCTTGTTTTTGTGGGAAAGGTCAAATTATTTTTGTTTTATGAAAGAAGTCTGTATCTTAGCAGAGGAATAAACATCCGAATTTGGGTCATTTTTCTTCAAAAATCCTCACTTGATCGAGCAAAGTTTTGTAATTAAATTAAACACAAATTTAAGCAGACACAGCTCTGCTTTTACATGAAGACTGGTGGATATTTGAGGTCTTTTTACTATGAAATTATATGTGATTTGGACAATGAATCTGTAATAAAATCTATATGTAGAGAATGCAAAAAGCATAATTATTAAAAGATGACAACTTAGGTGTGAGGTGGAAGTTTGGAAACTGCAGCTCAGAGGAGGAGCTGCGTCTCAAAGGCGGAGCTAAATCCCCCAAGGCGTTTTGAAAAGGTGAGTGGTTGCCATGGAGATTAAAGGATTTCTCAAACATGCATGAAAGAATCAAGGCAACACTCCAGCTGTGATGATTTAACACTCAAAAAGTCGATTTTACATAACCCTTTACCTTTAATGAAGACAGCAAAAGTGTCGTCTACAAAAGTAAAGATAAAAAGTTGCTTTATCCTTATAATAGCACAATAATTCATTAATCCTTTAATGCTATCTTCTGTACACAACCAGGAGTCAGCATGAGAGAACTCAGAAAATTCCAACTATAATGGATTTGAGGACAGTCTGAATGGCCTATCGTTTATGAGCAATATTATGAGAAATAATAAAAGAAATACAATAAATTAAGATAAAGAAGAGTAAGGGGGAAGATACTCTTTCTAGATCCTAGAAGTGTTTAATTAAAGGAATCTAACACCAAATGATGTAGAGATTAATAGGGTAGAATTTTAAAGTTCTCATTTTCGCACTCGGTCCATTCCAAGCACAGCGGTGGCAACGAAAACATGGCGATCGCAGCTGTTTCACCCCAACTACAGTAGATCCGACTCCCCGCAGCGGAGTCCAATCACTCGGTGAACAATCAAGCAGCAATTAAATCCTAACATGTCAAGCTAATGACATTTTAATGAGACTTGATTCTGAAGGAGCGTGTGAACGAACAGGCCGGGCCGACCTGCAGCTGCAGTCAACCCTGCAACGAGCGATGTGTGTTTGAACGGGCGCCGGCCGCCCTCCCAGTGCAACGGGGCACGCAGTGCGGCGGGGTCGCTCCCGTTTGATGAATGTCACCCAGACGGCGGCTGTAATTAACTCGTCGCGGCCGCTGAGACAGACACACACACCTGACGGCAAACACAGCAGCGTCGTGCAGAAAACAGCGTGTAGCTAAAAGCAGGAACACATTTGTGTTCGTTTAACGGAGAACACGGAGTTCACCTTTGACTTGGATGATGTCTGCTGGACCATGAGTGAAACTGAAAATGCTCTAATTAAGTGTAGTGTGAATGTAGTAATACTTTGGTGTGTCACATTGGATTTTATAAAATGCACTTTCAATGTGCGTTCAATCAGTAATTTGACTTTTTAAGGATTTACAAAACTGTTTTTCACAAAAAGTCTAAAAGAAAATAATTTATGTAAATTTGTATAAATTCCTTTGTCTATAATTGCACTGTAAGAAAGTGAACTTTAACACCATTTTTAAAGCGTATTAAAAATGCTTTTGCTGACGTGCAACAATAGTTTCCTGCTAATATTTGCACTGCAATCGCACTGAGAAAATTTGACTCTTACGTTTCTCACACATTATTTGCTGATTCTGTCTGTCCCTGTTGCTCGTACTGAACTGAGTAAGAACGCTTTTGTTCACTCTGCTCCCTCTTCTTGGAGCAAGAAACTCCTAGACTGACTGAATTCTTCTTGTTTAGTGCTTTGACATCCAAACTAAATGTTCTTGAGGCCGATTCAATGACATGCACCTGTTTTTCATAGCTCGACATTTTCCCTTCAGCTGCGAATGTCTTGTCTTGTGTTTGTTGCTGCCTCTTGGCCAGAACTCCTTTGAAAAGGAAGTATTTGATCTCAGTGGACTTTAATCCTTTAAAGGTTAAATAAAAATAGCAAAAAAAATAGTTTTCTTTAGTAGCACCACACACATTGTTTTTTTCTTGCTCATTCGCAGAGTGAAGCCTGGTGGTGGGAGCGTCATGGTGTGGGGAGGTTTTTCAACAACATCAGGAACGGCTCACCTTTTCGTGGCTGAAACAGACTTAAGACTGGAGTGGAGGTTTATCTCTCCAGCAGTGTAACAGTCCTTAA
This sequence comes from Alfaro cultratus, assembly GCA_903066825.1. NCBI lineage: Eukaryota > Metazoa > Chordata > Actinopteri > Cyprinodontiformes > Poeciliidae > Alfaro > Alfaro cultratus. The sequence goes on along the minus strand of CAEFZX010016477.1, from coordinate 1,490 downwards.
CATGCAGCTGTGCTAAATGGGACTAGTTTAGCTGGGAATGGTCCAGTCAAAGTCCAGAGCTATATCAAACAGAGTCTGGGGGTGACTGGCGTGGGCAAAATTTTACTCTCTAGATGAGCAACGCTGAGGAGTAAAAAAAAAACAAAACATGTTCACACTTTATAAGACTTGCAGCTGTAATTTAAACAAAATATACATATTGATGTTAATTTTTATGGACGATTTCCACTTTCACAGTTTCATCAACTTCATGGAAACTACAAAGGTTGTATTTGGACTGAGTCATTTTCGTACTCAACTTTAGAACCCGACAGGCGTGTTGCTACGCTAACTCTAGCTCTGCTATAGCTCCAATAATGACCCAAAACGCTGCTGATCACAATCATGCGCATGTCAAACAGAAGTAAAAACCCACAGGAGCCACTTTGACTCATTAGGCTTGAATCTTTTCAGGTGTTTGTGATGAAAACAAGCCTTTGATAAACTCATTAAAAGAGGCTTATTTGTGAAGGTGCTTAAGAATCTGACAAACCCCCATCCAGTCGACCCGGCCCGTTCACAATCTGAGTGCAGTTTAGAAAAAATACGCTTAGTGGGCTGCATATTTGGTTGGAAATTATTTAGAAATGTAACTATTTTAAACTGCCTTTTTAATCTCTGGGGACATTTTGAACACCTGAACAAGATACAGGGCCACTAATATTAAAAAAAAAGTTTTTAAAAAAAGAAAAAAAAAAGAAAAAATATCGATTTACTCAAGTATGTTGAAGCCGCTATCAAAATGGCTGTTTCCTCTCTCACAGCGCGTTATCCTCCGTATCAAAAATGGTGTTACTTTAGTTTAGATGTGGGGGAAAAGTATCAACTCCTTGTATGTTTATACATTAGTTCATATTGATGATGTCTATTTGATGTAAAATTCCCCAGGAAAGCTTTCATCGGCCTCTAATCTGACTGAAGGTGAATTATCTGTGCTGCTGTACAGATTCTCCCAATTAGTCAAATCATTTTAAGCTGAATTGATCAGAAAGTATGCAAAGCTGCTTTCAGCTGAAGGCTCTCCAAGCATTCAGCATGCCGAGGTGAAATGAGTTCATGTGATTGGCTGACCACACATATCATATGTGAAAAGTGTATAGATAAAGTGTTTCAGACTGAATACGCAGAGGGTTCAACGTGAAATTAGAATTCAAAGTAGCCTTTTGTAACATCTCATCCTGAAGTACGTTAAGAATCAGGCTCCACAGAGGGTTTCTGTCAAGATTATGGTTTGAAAAGAAAACATAACCAAGTTCACATTTTGGTAGAGCTTGTCAGTAAAGGAGAGAAAAGGCCTGATGAAGACAGTGCAGCACTTACCCAGCTCTAGATGAATGCTGGGAACAAAGGAGTTGAGAAAGAACATGAAGATCACCACACCGAGGACGGAGGCACACTTCACCAACAGAACCGTGTCTGTTATTCTGTGCTGTGGAGTAAAAAAAAAGATT
>CAEFZX010016476.1:25000-30863 GCA_903066825.1 Alfaro cultratus | reverse complement strand
ATATATACACACAAGCAGCGGCCATATTGAAAAGTTAAGTTGGCCTTTTCAAGTCGTTACTGTTGGAGTTGTTCATATTTTCCCAGCTGGAAATACAATGTTGGATGACGTTCCAATGGATTTTTCCAATTGGAAAGTTGGGATTTCAACATGAAAGCAGCATAAGTCCTGATTTAAGTTCAGATAATACACCATCATTGGATGTAAAGAGTTCCTTAACTCGGGAAAAAAAGCTGGTCTACCATAGCCTCAAACTATCACCTCTATTCACAGCCCACTAGCTGCGTTTCGACTGACCATATAATGCGAATTAAATGTGCTAAATGAAATTCACCAATTTAACAAAATCTCTTGTTTTTTGATAAAAGTGTCTATCGTTTTTTGTTGGGGTTTTTTGGGAGCGAGGCGTATCGAAATTCACTTGTTTGGCAAAACTGCAATGGAAACACTTTTTTCACATCACAAGAGTCACATGATCAACCAGCAAATGTTGCCCTGTCACAACCCACAAAGAAGACAATGACAGGAAGTAGTTGACGGATGATGCATGTTTTTTAATGACTTTTCCCAAGAACAAACTTATTTTAATGAGGTTTCTTATTTAATGAAAACACTGCAATTGTGAAATAGTGTTTTTTTCTACATTTGTACCAGAAGCACAGCTACTGCCTGGTGGATCAGCCTAAGGGCCTTCTAAGTCTCATGTCAGCTGGCTGTACTGCAGCTGTTTGGACTTGCTCTTCCTGGAAATCCTAAGTTAGGATTTGTGCTTTTCTACATGTCACAGGAATATTCGGTCGCTCCAAACTTTGATGTACTTTGGTCTTATCAAACCTGTGTGAGCGTTATGTCACCTTTCAACCTTTCCTCTTTCCTTGTCTGTCACTGCCAGCACTGTTGCTGCTCTGTAGCGGCTGGTTCATCTACAGGCTGCAGGAAGCGATTAACAGTAAAAGATCAAAGGCTACGGACAGGATAAACATTCTTCCCCAGGACTTTACTCCTCCAGGGTTTGCTGCACCACTTCCTCCTTTTACAGACGGGCTGCACCATCCACCACCACAGCACACACATTGTCACCACATGAGCCGCTGACCCACGCATCAGACCTGTGTGTGTGTGTGTGTGTGTGTGTGTGTGTGTGCGCATGTTCATATGGAAGACACAGTGATAGAGAGGAAGAAGTCGGGGCGGTGTGTTTATGTGCAGTGTGGGTACGTGCCTGACCCCGGAGAGCTGCGGCGGTGACCAGGCTGCATTTAAAAGGCTTGAAAATGATTATGTTGTTACGTTGTGCAGACGCACAGATCAATTGAGGGGCTTAGCCTATGCTAATTTCCCCGTACTCTCAGTGAACAGCTGCTGTTTTGCTACAGGACTGCTGTTGGGAGCTGATTATGTGACCCGGCTAGCTGCAGGTGGAGAGGCTGAGTAAGACAGAGTAGGAAGCCTTCCTTTACTGCCAGAGACACAGAGACAGGGCTGTTGCACAGCTGAAGGAATGTCATTTTAAACGGTGAATGCATAAAATTGGATTTATAAAACACACACCAGAAGTCCATCATGGAGCTGGCCTATCTGGGTTGAAGGGTGGCTTCTGCAGTTGAATTTTCTTGGTGGTTACAGCTTCATCGACGTCCAGGTCACAGCAGGGACATTTACCTTTTCCACAAAGAGCCAGGTTGATTTGGGTTGTTTTTCCTCTTTAAATTAAATCGTTTAAAAACATCTTTTGGTTTTTACTCAGGTTGGTGAAGTCTGATGATTAAATGTGCTGCTTGATGATGATCTGAAGTGTCAAAAATATCCAAGAGATGCAAAAACTGAAGAGTTCAATACTTTTTAAAGCACAGCAAACCTGCCTTAAAAGGTTTAAAGGAGGCTCATAACTACTCTCTGTGGTAGTTTGTCTGCTGTTCCTCAGACTGCGGAGTGGCACCGTGTGCATAACACACAATAACTGCTTCACTTAGGAATCCAGATTAACTGTTTTAATCACATATCAAGGGATTCTCTTGTTTAATCTGGATCTGTGCCCATTTCCACCAACCTGAAGTGAAATTGAATCCCCTGTGAGTTCAATGGATGGCAGATCACAGAACCTCAAGGTCTTAGAGGGACGATTATCCTCAACCTGAAGGTTAGCAGGAAGAACAGACACTCCATACCTGAGGAGTGGTCAGGTAAACCCAATGGCCAGCTGAGAGACCCTGTACTTTGCTGTCAAGACAACAGATCATACTGTGGTCATCAAAAGGATGGCAACTTGTTTACATTTCACCAATCATGGAGATGAATACAATGCTTTTCAGACATCCATAACTCTTGAATGTTTTCCACATTTCCTCACATTATAACCAGAAATGATCGATTTTAACATGAGCATATCTCAAAGTAACATTGAGATGTTAACTGGAAAGAAAAACATTTATGGTCTTTACATTTTATATTTTTTTACTTGGAATGTGTGCCATGTATTTGTATTCTAACACCTGATACCACTGAGTTAAATCTACTTAGTAGTAATCTAATCTATAGACTCCAGCTGTTTTGTGAAGACCTCAGACCTTCACAGGCAAATACTGTAAGCAATATTAAAATGAACTGAATATTATATATATATATATATATATATATACATATACATATATATTTACATTTCATCTTGTTACAGCCACAAACTAAAACACTGACATGGTGGTGGCAGCATTATACTGTGGGGCTTCTTCCTTCAGCCAGGACCAGGAAGTAGGTCAATGGAAAGATGGATGGAGTGACATTTGGGGCAATCCTGACAGAGATCTCCCCATGTGTTGCCTTGATCTCCAGGTTTGCCTCCATTTGCAGGTAGAGTGTGACTCCTCCGTGTTTCCTGGACCCGCCTCAGGTGTGGTACAGGTCGGATCCAGCCGGGTTATTGCGCGGAAGCAGTTTGATTGGCAGCAGGCTGCATCCGTTGACCGGCCTGTGGAATGCGTGGCAGGTCGTAGCGTTTGGTAAGATGATGAGCTGCAAATCAAGGATTCATCAGCTGTGAAGGAAGAACACGTACAACGTGTAGTGGACGGGGAAATCCACAGCCATCAAATATCCTGACAGATTTCACAGAAACTGGGCGAAGCAGACATTAACCAAGTAGAGTCAGACTTGACGACAGAGAATTGTCTATAGTTTTGGGTTGTCACAATAAAATGCATTGCAGCTTGTGGCAGTGAAATGACAAAATAAAAGATGGAGCATCCATATTTTAATTGTATACAAACACGAAGGTATCCATATCATTGCCTGCTACAGTATGAATAAATAAGGTCTAGCTGAATGTCTTCACTGACATTTCAAGTCAGTGAAGACTTGAAATGGAAACATAAAATAAAAATAAATAGTTTGACCTTGCTGCTCCTTTGAAGCTCCAGCCTGAGGCGCAGTGTTTTTGTGTTGGGCTCCATAATGACTCGAGCAACCTTTGCTGTGGTGGCCACCAAGTGCAGAGTCTAAATGTGGGGTTATAAATAGAGAGGCCTCTGGAAGTGTGGCTTGCTTTCCCTGTTTCTCTTGGCAGACTGAGTCCTGGGAATATTACTCTCAGTTCGTTTCATATCTAAAGCTGCAAGGTTTGATATGTTGTTAGAGGCCGCCAGCTCCACTATGTTGACCGAAGGAAATCAGTTCTTACACTGATGTTGTTTCGTGTGTTTTGTCTCTGCAAACAAACACGAAACAAGAGGTTTGCCTCTCTTTCGCATATCGGGGACAAATGAGCCTCATTTCGCTCGATAACTTTAGAAACGAACATGTGGCCTCTAGTGAAAGACCCGCGTTTGGCCTCTTTGCCTGCCATTAAAAAACATTTAATCTGATAGAATCATTTGTCTTTGCGTCTGGAGTCGGCAAGTCCAAGGCCAGCTTCCAGCGTCTAATTGGTCCAAAGGATCGTTGACATCACAGAAAAGCTAAAGGTCAGTCTGGGCCAACCTCGCAGATTCTTTGGTGCCAAGTTTTGTTTGAGAGTTGCCAGGTGTGAAAAGCTTTTCTTGTTTTCTTGGGCCCATGTGAACATCTGTGCAACGCTAAACAGCCAGTGGACAGAAACAGAACGCTCAAGGCTACACCGTCACACAGACGCAGTAGTTTAAAGAAAAACACAATAATAAGTGCAGATGATGACAGGGAATACAACGCCTTGATGTTAGGTTTCAGTATTATATAATGTGACACATCTGAGATTATTCATGCTTTATGAATCTTAAGAGGAGGCTGTCTTGCTTGTTGACAGAGATGAACTTGCTGAGGGGTTTGATGATGCTGAGTAAAGCTCCATAACTGCAAACAGTTTAGTGACGAGAGATTTAATAAAACTGCTTAGTCGTTCATTTTAGGATGCCGTGATGTTTGGGTTAATCTGCAGGTCAAAATGGTAAGAAAGTCATCTAAACAGGCAAACTCACCTGTTCTAAGGAAGCTGAATGATCTTTAACTTAAATGTGTTTCTTAAGCTGAATACAGTTAAACCCAAAATTACCCCAATACCACTTGCAGGTTTTAATCTACGTTTTTTTTCTCCATTCAGCCAAGAAAAGGTTTACAGATGTTTCCATTGAGCAAATTTATTTTCAAAATATCAAATTCTGCAATTATACAGACAATGGAAACACAGCTGCTTTTAACTTCCTCCATGTTTGCTGTCCCACTGTGTGGAATGTCTTTCATTTTTTTATTATCCTTAACACTGTAGCTGAAATGCTAAACCCCAGGTTCTCACCAAGCTCTTCAGTTTCAGACATGACTTCCCCCAAACACCTGCAGCCATAACCAAACTGTTTGGATATAAAAATCCAAACACCAGATTTTTATATTGACCCTTACAATAAAAAGAAAATCTGTTGATGTTTATATCCAAGCAGCTGAAACATCTGCCAGATTTCAGGTTCAAAACAGAAAGTTCTACAAGTTCTTTGCATGATAAAAATAGAAACTGTTCACTCATGCATCCAGCAGTCTACCGCTGCCCCTGACCCCTACAATAAACACAACATGGCTTCTTTCCCCACTGACCCTGAGGGATACAGGTGGCCGGCACGGACACCTCAGTATGGGTTCTGACCTGGGTTCAGAGGTCAGACCCTCAAATGATGGCCTTCCTTGCTGCCTCTAATTGCCCTGTTTATTTTTAGTCCACAGTGGGCCGTGTCAAGCTATTAAAAGAAACATGAACATGAGGCTGTCTGTTAATTACTGCTGGGCCAGGAGACCCTCACTTTCCCCCAATTGTTACCACATGCTAACCCGAAGAGGACTCTCATCTGTCACCTTCACTGTCTGTCTGTTTCTCTGCTTACAAAACTCTGCTGGATGGAACGGCATAGCAAGAAGGTATTCTTGACATAACTTCAGTGATGCCTTATTATTTCAAATAATAAGTAATATCATCTAAAGATAACAGTCAGCATTAGTATCAGCTGAAAAGCCTCTTTCAGAAGACAAAATCATGCATAGCTTAGGCAAATCAAAGCCACCAGTTTCATCGCATTGCTTTGAGTGTTTCTCAGGTCACTGCTCACACAGGAAGTAGAGTTACGCTGCAAGACAACAGAAGGAGCAGATAGCACTGGGGAATATCAGAAAATCTTTAAGGAAGCACTAAGTAATTGGGTCGATTTAGGCCCATTTGTGGTCAGAAGGAGATTGAAATAAAGCAGCAAAGGAGGCTGGTTTTCTGGAGATGAGAAGTTTACAAAGGTTTGATTGCAATAGGAAGCTGGTTCTGTGGATTAGAGTGAAGGCAGCACATGCAAGGAGCTGCATGTAGAAGCAAGTTCCGCTAGCCCAGAAGGATTCTGGATACTTGGATCCTCTAAAGACGTTC
>CAEFZX010016476.1:0-20000 GCA_903066825.1 Alfaro cultratus | reverse complement strand
ATGTAAAACCTGCAGGATGGTAGATATCAAGCATTGGAGTGGGAGACTCCCGATCTATTTCATAAAATCTTCATAAAAAGTGTGAAAACATATACATGCAAACACCCATGATGATTTGTAACATTGTGGCTATGATGTCATGCCTCCATTGGAAGCGGTGGGGACCAGAAGACATCAGCAGGCGGCGTCCCGCTGCTGCCACCTGGACCTGTGTTGTCGGACCCCCGGCCCACCTGAGAAATGGAACATACACCTGGTTCTGCGCGCTGTTGTTCATTTGATTCAGGAGCCTGGCAGACAGCTGGAATGCTGATTTCAAGCAGAGCTCCAACATCAACACGGAAGTCAAGGGAAACCAAATTCTGAAAACCAACCTCATAAAATCGCAAGTCACTTTAATGTTTTCCTTCAGAGTGTTGCCACTGAGGAGGGCCCGCTCTTAATAAGGCTGCGTTCAGTTATGCATAATGGCAGGCTCCATAATATAAAACTGCTGTGCAGACGTTGCATGGGCTTCACATTTTTGAATAATCGCCAAACCAGTGAAGCATGAAAAAGTCTACAAGGTTGCTGCTGTACAGCATGAAATTTAAGACTTGTGTGTTCCAGACCTGGTCCCTGTCCAAAATATTCCCCAAACAGGATCAGCAGTTTGCTTCACGAGACACTCCCAGTTTCTCCACTCCACTAATCTCCCTGAGAAACCAAGGTGAGACGCTTGGGTGAAAGGGTCAATGGCCCGCCCACCCCCAAGCATTCCTGGCTTGGCAGGGGGGCGAGGGCTGGGCTGAAATGGAAGAGCAGGGTGAAGCATTGAGGTAAGCATGGGCATTGTATATGTAGAGGAGGTGACTTAGTTGGGTTTGGTCCTTTGCCTTTTGTCAATTTTTTGTTGTCATTGTTGGCCAGGCCTTGCTTCAACATTCCACAGCGAGTGTGTAGTTAAGAAAGGTACCAGTCAGGGGGGAGATGACAAAACAAATGGGATTTTAAATCTAATTGGAGACAATGGAAGGTGGGCCCTGGAGCAATACCGGGCCTCTGTGGGCTTCAGGGCCTCAACTAGAAAACTGCATGACAATAACAGTAAATAGGTAGATACATTTTAGTGACCAGTAAAAAGGCACTAAATCAATCAAATGCATTTATTTGTTGGGCAAACTTTTTAAAAATTCTAAAAAGATGATTGCCACTCCTCTTAAAGGCATGTAAAGAATTTCAAATTTGATTTTTTTTATTATTATTCTTGGTAAACAACATTACAAAAATTGACTGACAATCAAGAAGTCATTCATAAATCAATTCTCATAGACATTTCAAAATTAGAATGAAAAGAGAGCACTGAATTTAAATGAGGCAGATGATAACAGTAAGGACAAATCTACTGACCTCAGCTTGTCCATATCTACAGTCAGAGCAACAACTACAAACTCTGGATCATCTGTACCTGGGATAAACAAGGCTGGATCGGGGCGTGCTGTGGTGGCACAGGGGTTTAGCACGCCCCACGTTTGGAGACCTTAGTCCTCGACGTGGACGTCGCGGGTTCGACTCCCGGCGACCTTTGCCGCATGTCTTCCCCCTCTCCTTCCCCCCTTCCTGTCAGCCTACTGTCACAAAAAATACAAGCCACTAGCACCGCAAAAACTCTTTGGAGAAAAAAATGGTTAAAAAAAAACAAAAAAAAACAAGGCTGGATGAGGACTCAGGTTTATAGTATGATCAGGTAGAAGTTCACTGTTAGAGAACTGCAGCAAAGACTGGCGACTTGGAGTCACCAAGTCTCTACAAAACCACCCAGAAACAAGTGTGGGGTTGTGGGTATGAATTTGAAAACATCTATAAGATTTTATGGATAGTCAAGTAACATCTTTGTTGTAGCTGTGTCACCTTTCATGCTCTCCTATTCCAAATAATGCCGCGCAATGCAGTCAGCGGTGTGGAGTTCAGTGTTCAGTTGGGGATATTACAGACCCGTATTCTTTTATTACTTTTGTTTGCTAATTTTAAATCACCTGAAAATTGTATTCAAGTGCTCTGCCCTCAGATGGTCAGATATTTATTACTGAAATAATTTTGAAGTAGGTCACGCAACCAGTTTCAAGCGTCCCGTTTGCCAAGATGAGTAATGCCTCCACATAGCACAGCATGAAATTATGATACCATTGGGTTGTTGCTTTAACATGACCACAATAAATTCTTTAGAAAACTTGTGAGCTGAACTGGAGAGAAGGAAATATTAGGCTGGGGCTTTTGCACCAAAGAGGTACCAGTTCTTAACCCTCTCAGGCTCAAATTAAGTTCTAGTTGCAGGAACAAATCTGATATTTAGCTGTTGCAAATCTGCAACATCTGCCTGGAGAGGGTTAACCAGTTCTAAACTGGTCCTGTAAACCAGTTTAGAAAAAAACTGATTGCCTTTCCATCCCCCAAGAATCAAATCAGAGCCATGTCATTACACACACCTCACTGACCCATTTAAAACTTCCTGATGTGTGAATTTGTTCCAGGAAGATAAACGACAGTCATCTTCTCATCCAACGTATCATCCTTGCTACTTTTACAGCTTTCATGTCAAAATGAAACTAAACTCTAAAATCTTAAACATATGGCTCACTACTCTTTGATGGACTCCTGCTCCCCATGAGCAAACCTGTAGCTGCTGGTGAAAAAGCATTTTTGCCCTGGCAGCAAAATTCTAGCATGGGATACCTCCAGTTGGGTCAGAACCAGGATTTTGTATCAGTGGAAACACAAAGAACTGGTACTTAGTAGTTGTAGTTCCAGTTGAGCAGGGTAACCGATTTGGGCTAAAAGGCCCAAGCAGGCCTTTTACCATTTTTTATTTGTACAATCAAGGACTGTACAAAAAGAAATGGTCTTAATTCCTTATCTCAGGCCTTGTAACATATTGCAGGAGAAGATCACAGTTGAGCCTGGAATGTTTCTTAGCCCAAGAAGATTAAAGTTTGAAGTAATCTTTTAATTTTTATCAACATGATTCTTCTGGCTAGAAGTAATGTTAACCTGTTAGAGTGGCTCAGTCATTGAGCTGTCGAATGGAAAAGAGACTTTTCATTCATTTTGTTCATTTATATTCATCAATAACACAGAGAATTATCTTCAAAATAAAGGATTTCAGTTGGGAGATATCTCAAATCCAGATGAACTGGAGCATTTCTTCTTGTGAACTAGTCATAAAATATGCTTTGAGTTCCTATCTTCAGATTGGTTTTGTTCTTTTCTCTTTCTGCAGGTGTAGAGGCAAACTTCTCGGATGTTGACTTGTATTCTTTCTATGCTTTTTTCTGTAATCTACTCATATCTCATCTTTTCCTTTTAAAACATTTCCCCATCTTTCTCCCTTTCTTTCCTCCTTTCTTTTTCATGTCCATGTCAATTATATTTGTAATAAAGCCAAAGCAATTTCCAATAAAGTTTAATATATATATCAAGTGGCACATAAAAAAGGACAGGACACATGAAAAAAAAAAAGATAAATCATATTATTTTCCAGGTAATTTAGAAAGTATAATCTGAGAACAAAAGAGTATGAGTTATGATACTTTTTGACATAGACAGTTCAGTAACACCAGTCATACATGTTGAATTTGTTCCAAATAGCTGGTATTATTCTTCAAAGGACCTACTGCTCCTCTTTAAAGGCGAGGTTAGCAATTTACTTTGAAAAGCTTTCTTTTAAATCACCTGCTTGAAAACAGCAACACCAAGAAAGAAAGAGAGAGAAAAAAACATCCATTTGCCTGAAGTGACTTGGTTTGGGCTAATGGGGTCAAAACCTAACCAATTAATTAAATTAAATTAATCAATTAACACTGTAACAAACTCCTTGTCTTTCTGTTTTTCACATCTTGACAAGGGTTTCCAAGGCTGAGCTCTAGATGTCTTCTTCTTCTTCTTCTTCTTCTTCTTCTTCTTCTTCTTCTTCTTCTTCTTCTTCTTCTTCTTCTTCTTCTTCTTCTCCTCCTTCTTCTTGGAACAGATAACAGTTAAATGGACTGTTTAACTCTAGAGCCTTCTGTCACAGAAATATGAATGCGTTTGAAGTGTTTCAGCTTCTACGTGGCCTACGAAGCGGTTGCATGTTTGGATGAGAGCAGGATCCGTCAGCATGTCGGTGTTATAGCAGGCATCCCATCATGCCTCTTAAAACTCATTTAAATTCCAGCTCAGGTGAGTTCCTGTTCCTCTGGATCCATGTCCTACTTTTTAAAGAAATGTCAGTGTGTATGAGTCGCCACAAATAATTATTTATAATGACATAATTTGCATGCATAGGTTTGGCTAATTGTGTGGTTTGCCTGCCTCATTATGTAAAAATGTAACAGACACTCTGTTGTCTAACTACGACATTGTGTTTGTATTTGTGCATCTGTCACAATGCTGCAGCTATTTATTTTCTTAGTCTTTGGGTTAGGATGTTTCTCTTGAAGCATATCTGTGTAGTTGCCCGGCTGAGGTTTTCAAGACAATCCCAGAGGAGCAGATTGCGACTAATGAGGTCCAACCTTACATGACCGGCGAGAATCTGGCCCTGGTTTTCAGCTTTTATCCCAAGATCTCCTCATGGAGCAGATTGAGGGACAAACCCACAGGAAGTACATCACTGCTGACGCCAGTCACGTCTGCTACAAATGACCTCAGACGACTTAAAGGACATCTTGGAAAATATAACTAGGGTGAACAGCACATTGTTTTTGTTGTTGTCTTGAAAGGGTTTTCTTTTTCAGCTTCATCAATTTGCTTCATTTGTGATTCAGGAGTGTGCTCTACATTTCAGGGCCTTCCTAAAGTATTCACATCCCTTGAACGTTTTAATCATTTCTCACTTTGCAACTACAAATCTCAAAATGTGGTTTTTTTTGTTTGTTTGTTTGTTTTTTGTATCAGTGATAGACAAACATAAAATATGTGCATAACTCTGAAAGAAAATGGTATATAGTTTTCCAATTAAACATTTTAAAAGTGGAACATGTACTTTTGTTTGTGAACAATTCGATTCTCACAGATCCTCAGTAGCACAGATTGCTACATTTAGAACAGCAAACCACAACATTTTAGCTCGGGACAAACAAGAGCAGAACTCTGCAAGAGGTGAGTTGTGTTTTGGGAGAAATGTGATCAGCTGATTTAGGTTATTAATATGTGCAATTTAATGCCCGCCAATAGTTGTTTGCCAATCGCATAAACTCACGAAGAAGAACTGCTTCATATGATGTAGTGACAGTGCGGGCCGCTCATGCTGGTGTTGCTCACCATGGCGAGACGGGAGATATAATCAATTCACAGGGTTTTAAAAATGATATTTAATTGGAAGAATGAACTGCAAAGCATTGATGAATCAATATTTTCACCTACACCGATTGCCAAGGCCCGATTGCCTAACTTGGCAAGTTAGGCCCTGAAAAATTAGTGCTAGTGAGTGCTAGCTAGCTACCACAATGTCCATAGCTGAAATAAACCCTGCCTTTGAACCAATGTTGCCCACTTTCTGCTCACTTTGAGTCCTCTACATTTTAACATCGTTTACGTTTCTCCACACTGAGCTTCTGAATATTGAACCGAAGCTCCCAGGACGTCCACATAAATATTGGTAGAACAAAGACGTGAAAAAAATTATGATCCCTGGGGGGGGCATGACAGAAAATAATTGAAAAACACTGGATTAAAATATGGACTTTGACTGGACCAATCCTACACATGCATATGCTCTTATTCAAGCAACTCTTCTGCTTGTTCTCCATTGTTCTCGAACACAACGCCAAGCCCTTCAGAGAACAGCTGTATTAGTACTGAGGTCAAACTCTGTTTTCTACATCTGTGACTTCTGAAGGCAGTTGGCTGCATTGAATAATTGGGGATAATTCAGAAAAGAGTGGGCTAACTACAAAGACACAGCACACTCTTACAAAAATATATCTAAAATGTGAAAACCATCTAATGTTTTCCTTTCACTTCACAATTATGGACTCCTTTGTGTTGATCTGTCACATAAAATCCTACTAGAACAGCCATTGCCTTCCTACATAATTCCACTTGATTCTCATTTCCTTTCAATGTTCCGTGTGGATTTGTCCCATTGAGCTCAATTCCTCAGGATGTTTTTCATTTTGGCCAATCAGTGAACAGAAGGAAGAGTTTTGAATGATGACACTGAGTTGGTTGTATGGTTGCATTTTGGAAATGGCAAAGGAGGAAGTGGAAGAAGCCATTCAGTCTATGTTGACCTCGCCTCCAAGAGGAATGTCTAAGATATTTTATTGCTGGCAAAGATGTAGATGGTTCCTGTCTTTCCAGGGAATGTTTGTTTACAGTTTATTTTCTGATCAAACTGGTGCATTACATACATCATGGATTTGCGATTGGGTAAAACCAGATCCAGTCGTTAAAAACCTGAACAGAGCCCACTCCTCCAGCAAGCAATCATTTTCAATAGCAGAGGGCCCAGACCAGGGGTCAGCAACCTTTATGAATTAAAGAGCCATTTTGCTTTAAGCCCAGACAAAAAAAAAAAAAAAAAGAAAAGAAAATATTTAGGGTCACAAATGTCACATGACCTTTTGAAAAAAACAACAAACAAAACAAAAAACATCCTATTAATTTAAATAAATACCTTGTTGGTTTTTCTGTTGGATGGAAAATGATGAAATGGTGGAAAAGCACATAGATTCTAGCATAAGCTCTAGCAATGTGGACGGTCCAAAGAGCCACATGAGGCTCTTTGGACCACATGAGGTTGCAGACCCCTGGTCCAGAACCTCTCTACGAAACAAGGGGCTGGTTTTTACCAAGCAAGGTTGTTACCAAACAAATGGACAAAAGTTGAATGGGGTGTGAATACTTTTGTGAGGCTCTGAAACATGACGAGACTTCAACACATTTCCCGACTTGTAATGTTCAGACCAGCTGATTGTTCCTCGTTGGGGTTTCTGTCCCCTGAGTGGACGTTTGTTTTGCCCTCCTGCTGCTTCCTCCTGTTGTTTCTTCTGACAGACAGACTGAAGTGATCAGTAATTGTTATGAGGCTCTGTTGCCCGGAATCAATTATTTTGCCTCCCTAGTGCTAAACCGCTCAGTTGGTTTAAACACAAACTCCCCCTGGGTCGGTCATCAGGCCTAATTGAGACCTGAGGCACTTCACCCAAACATGATTTAGTTTTTAGGTGGTTTTTGTTTTGCCAGCATTTCTGATAACAATTAATGAGGTATTTATAATTCTGTGTTTTGTGGGAGAATCACAAAACCAGAGCTTAACGCCAACACAGCAGCATCCCTCAGTTTTGACTCGATGTGAATATTGTTAATGGGCGAACAGCAGGTGGGGGAATAATCTGAGACCTGGAGCCCCCATTCACACATTCCCTGAGCTGCTCTGCTTTGTGTCGCGGATGCTGAGGAGGAGCAGAGGAACAAGACAATTATGACATTATGGTTGGGTGGTTGAGCAGCCAGTAGTCCCAGCTGGGGAGAGCAGCAGAGCGAGGGATCCCTGAGGACAGCAATCCACCACATGGACACTCTGATCAGCCGTCAGATTGTTTCTGTGGCTCTGCATCACGACTGAAACTACTTCAGTTGACATCTTGTTCTCAACAATGGATTTAACCAGAGTTTTAATCTGATTTAACTGGATTTTGAAGACTCTTGCATAAAATTCGTTTAAAATGCAGGTTATACAAAATGCAGCCAAAAATTCAAAGGCGTGGGTTGAAAATAATATAGTAGAGGAGCCAGACTGTGTACATAAGTGGGGCTAGAGTTACTTCAACTTATTTCAACTCAAGTAAAAGTGAAAAGTAGCTTTCAAATAAATTATTTTAGAATGAAAAAGTATTTAAGAATGCCACTCAAGTGCTGATCATTTAATCTGATCTAACATTTTAAATACTAAAGAAAATATTACAACAAATAAATAGAAAACATATTCAGTCAGTTGCAACACGCTTTCAACAAATTATTTTTTTCAATTTTAAAGTTTTCAAAAAACTAATACAGTATAAAATACTGTTGTTAGTTTATAGAGCACATCAACTAGTTCTAAAGTCCTTCCTCTGGCTCCCTGCAGCTCAGAGAATAGACTTATAATACTGATGGTAGTTTATAAACTACTTTATAAACTAACACCAAACACAGTAAAGATCTGCTGCTGCTGGATCAACCTTCCAGACCTCTCAGGTTCTGGTTCTGGTTCTGGTCTGCTCGGCAGCGACAGAACCAGAATTAAACATGCAGAAGCAGCATTCAGCTTTCTATGCTCCACAGATCTGGAACAAATGTCCAGAAAAATGCAAAACAGCCAAAACACTGAGTTCCTTTAAATCTAGAGTAACCTGTTGAAACATTATAAATGAAACATTAATCAACATTTTGATATGTAAATGAGTGTTCTATAACTTTGTGTGTGTGGGTGTGTGTGTGTGTGGGTGTGTGGGTGGGTGTGTGTGTGTGAGTGTGTGTGTGTGTGTGTGTGTCTGATGTTTGGTGCTATGCTACCATTTTACTAACTCTTATTACTTTTGGTGTTTCTTGCTGTTTTAGTGAATTTAAAACTCGTCCATAAATTACATTGCATTGCATGAACATGTAGTTTATGATTGTGAGACTAATCCCAGACAGAGACACTTAGGACACTTGGCTACAGCAGATGTTCTATACATCTAGAGTCATGCAGTTCATATTTAGGCAAATAATGTTGGGTCTAAGATCTTGGAATGTGTTTCCCTAATGATATCAAAGCGACCTGAATTTTTTTGGTCTTTTTATTCTCCTTTTCACATCCATATTCTCCATCTACTTTGTGACTATGCAATATATTGTATTAGTTGTTTTTATTTGAACTTTTTCACCATTTAATAATAAAAAAATAAAGATAAAAAAGAAATGCATTTTCCTGTAATCTCCCACTCCCAGAAGCAGCTTCGGTGCTCCTACAGCTACACGCATTCACACCTGAGTTATGTTCAGCAGTTATTATTTTCTCCGAGGTGGCAGACCTGTAATTTATTGCCGTTAAAGAGGTGGCTGTACAGATGTTACCGACAGTAAGAGGTGTGAACTCAATTGTTTTTGCCGAGAGTGAGCTGCTAGGCACCACTGGCACTGTCTGTTCAAAATAATACATTCACTTTCCTTTTGTTATCTAAAGTTTACAGGCAGTTCTCCTGCTGCTCCTCTGTAAGTGACTTTGCATTTTGCAAAATCACTTACAGAGTATTTTTTTAAACAATCTTGTGGATTAAACATTATGTATATAAATAGTTGCCGATATGACATCTGCTTTCTAAAGCCTGAGCTGCAGTCCTCTGCAGCCCTGCTGGGTCCAGCTGTTGGTGTCTCCAGCAACATTGCCCCGTCCTCTGAATCCAATATGAAAGCACAAGCGTGTTGTTCCCTCTCCACGCTCCGCAAGAATGTCATGGGAGAATGACCGTCCTGCCCCAGGCCCAGGACAACAGAGACCTGAGCAGAAGCTGCACAGACCTGGTAGATTAAAAAACATGTCTTTCCTTGTATAAGTAAAAATCTGTGCAGGTTCTGGATGGGTTTACTGGACCAACATACCAGAAACATTTTGAGACGCTAGGCAAGACAAGTAGTGTGTCATCTTAATTATCAGAATGAAGAAGTCATAATGTCTGTTTTAGCAGCTCCCAGTTATTATGAAGCAACCATAAAAGAAATTCTACCATCAATATCAAAAATATCCATGAAAATATTAAACAAGGCGAGGCACTCTGATCCTCTCTCATCCTGGACATAAACATCCACTTGCTTGGAGTTCTCTTTTAAGGGTCAGCATGTCCTCCCTCTGCCCTGTCCAGTTGCACACCTTAATTGGTGCAGTAGCTAATAAAGCTCAGCCTCCTTTGATGTTGTGTCCCACCCAGAGGCCTCTACTCACAAGAAGACAATACTCTAATTCATTACTAGACCTGCCTCTTCAAAGCTCAGCCCCTCTGCACTGGGAGACACTAAACTTAGGCCCCAGACAGGCTCTTTTAAATGCCTGTTCACCCTCCACCCACCACCCCACCCTCCAGGCGATGAGGTGGTGGCTGGATGAGTCCACATAAGTCACTGTAGCCTGCACATATCCCACCCCCCTTCCTGAACCCTGCAGCACCACACCTATCCCCCTCAGGTGACAGATGTATTATTGAGCAGTGGTATTTCTGCATTATCTTGCCTGGGTATGAGCACAAACCCCCTCTCTCTCACACACACACACACACACACACCGTTATGGAGTGTGGGAAAGCTTGGGACCTGTTGAGGTATTTGCTTTTCCAGCTTGTTAATGCAAACTCATATTCCTCTGTTGTGTTATGAGCAGATCAACATAGTCTGAAATCCAGTTTCAGTTCCTCATTCTTGTGTAACCACAATAAATCAAATCACATTACAACTGGATATTTGTTGTTGCTTTGTAATCCTTTGTTATGACCTCAGATGCTTGACTTCTCAGCCACTCTGGTCAATTGAGCCACTTGAGTCAAACAGAAGCAGTGTAACTCCTCTGTTATTGTCGGTGTCGACCAACAGCTACTTTGTCAACAGTAATTGTCTTCATTTGACCTAGAGAGTACAAAGCTGTCCTAAACAAACACCGGGGGAAAAAAGTCAGTTTTGTACACTTTGCTTTTTGGAGTGAATCAATCACAAGATGAATAAATAAACTGTGTGGTTCAAGGTGAAGGAAGATGATGCAACTGAGATAACTGGAAAACCCAACAGTAGATGGACCACAGCAGTAGACAACAACAACAGGCTATAATTCAAACAAGTTCACCAAAACTGGACAATAGCAGACTGGAAGATGTTTTCTGGCCTGATCAGTTATGATTTTAGCTGCAACATGTCAGGATCTGGTGAAAACAAAATCAAAGTCCTGATCCAGCCTGCGTTGCATCACTAGTTCAGACTGGTGCTTGTGATGTGGCGGATGCTTTCTTGCCAAACTTTGAGTCCTTTAATATCAGTTGAGCATGACACAGCTTGTATGAGTATTGTTACTGACCATGTCTCTCCCATTATGATAAAAGTGAAACATTCACTACTGTACTTCCATCAGGATAACGCCCCATGCTAAAGAGCTCAGATCATCTCAAACTGAGTTCTAAAGCAACGACAATAAGTTCAGGGTACTCCACTGGGTTAGAAAGTCACCAGAACTTAATCAGAGCATCTTTGGGATGTGGTGGAATACTTGTATTAATCATGGATGTGGATCAGTCAAATCTGCAGCAATTCCATGATGCTATCATATCAATATAGAACAAACTCTCTAAGAAATGGTTCTGAAAGCACATTAAATCCATAGACCTACTACAAAAATTCTAAAGGAATTTAAAAAGAGCCTGCTAAGCTGTGCATGGTTCTCAGATTCAATCAATAAATAAACACAGCGAAAAACTCAGTATAAGCTAAAATGAGCTAAAATGCTAGTGCTAGCTTAAATGCTATAATCAGTATCTTAGCTATTTTTGATTTATTGACAAACATTTGTTTATTCCTTTCAATATGTTAAGTTGAACATTTTATAAAAATTATATGAAATGTTAATGTTAGCTAAAATGCTCATAGTAGCATGGGGACTATTAGTAGCATGTTGACCTACAGTAACAAACTTCATCAAGTGTACAAAAACATCTATAAGGTCAAATTAGCTAAAATTCTAATGTTAGCTCAAATGCTACATTAGTATGTTTGCTATCAATCTCATGTTGACTCTATCCAGCATTCTAAAAATTAGTATAAAATTAGCTAAAATGCTATGAATAGCATGTCCTTACATTGCTGTTGCAGAAAATGATCATGGAAATTCAAAACAGTTCTTACTGCAAAATGGAGTTCAACCTGACACTGGTAAGATGGGCCTAATAAAGTGTCAGGTGAGTGCATGTTCTTACATTGGTCGTTATGCTTAAGAGGAAGCTGATTTTGTCAGCATCTGATCTCTCCTGCTGTTTCCCTCTGTGTCCTCCTCCCTGAGCCTGTTTACCTCCAGCGTGCCAAGTCTAACGTTAGACCAGCACACACACAGGGTCCCAGAGAGAGGGTACAGTTTCTGTTTTGACACCTGCTCCTAATTACACATGTAAATGATTGATCACCTGAGCTCAACGGAGGAGCGGTGGAGATGGAAGTCCCTGCCACAGGATGACTCTGCGATTATGGACAAAGTCTTGGACACTCACTGGGAACAGTGCCTGAAATGGCCCATAAAGAGCTTGGAGATGAACTTCTGTGCAACAAGCAAAGCTCCTCCTAACTAAAGACCATTGAGGAGCAAGTCGCACAAGTGTGGTGAGATATCTGTGGCTCTTTGTTAGTTCTAATCTGACCTAAGTAAAACCAAGCCCCAATGCCTGCAACTTTAAGCTGATTTTATGACACCTGAGGGCCCGTGACCACTGGACTGAAAGCAGAACCCAACTACTTTTGTGAAATCTGATTTGGCTAATTGATTTTGGAGTGGCCAGTCTAAGATCGCCTGCAGGGGGAGAAAGTGCAGGGAAATAACTAGGACCCTGGGTAAAATTAACCCATTGCTTCAACTGCTTTAGCGCCCTGCTCTCAGGTGCAGTGTATTAATTCTGAAATACAGAGTTTTAACCTCAAGTCTTAAAGAAAACAAATGAGTGAAAGCCAGAAACAGACTTGTTCTTTCACAGATGAGGTGAGAACTTCTGTCTGGCAACAGCTGTTGGCTTGGCAGAGCTTTGACCCAGGTATGGAGCCAATCTGGGGCCAGGGGAGGTTTTAACCCCAATCTTCTCCTCTCTCTCGTCCCACAGCCTGGCACACATGAGCTGTGCAGCTGGGCTTCCCATTGATGTCCCTGGATGCCGGGATGACTGGCTGGCAGGAGATAGATTGGAGGGGAAATGGCTTAATTGTCCTCTCTCTTACAGCTGGAATGCAAATAGCTGCCACTGCTGGGCTCCTCTGTGAAAAGTAAAGATCCTCATACTGAAATGGTGGAAACTGAATACATATAATATCACTTCATTTTAGACTAATCTACCATTTGTCCAGTGATGTTTGATGACAGTAGAGTTCAGCACCCAGAGGGTAGAGACTGACGTGACTTGTGTAAAAGAGGCAAGACATGGAAGAGTTAAATGCTGAGGTGTATGTATCCTGTCTGACTTTGATCTCTGCCTCAGGTCGCTCTTCCACAGCCATCAATCTTGGCTGGGTTCTGATGGGCCCCCTCCACCCCCTTGGAAATGGGCTTGCTCAGACCTGGGCCGTCCCCTCGCCATAACACGGCACCATCTGAATCACTTCGTTTTTCAGACAAGGAAACACGAAAAGCAACAACAAAATCCGTGAAGGACTTTCTCCGATCGTATTCTCCCTCTCTCCTTCTTCTGGAATGTTTTGCAGTCGGTGGCACATGGATGCAGGCAGGAAGTGGAGCTGGGAGGGCGTGGCTTTGGTGAGGTTCAAAGATGCACTGAGTGAGTATCGGAGGCTTTGATGTTCCTTGGCAGGCTTCAGGCAGCCGCTGACAATCCATTGATCTGAGCTGTGGGGGGCTGTGGGAGGGGACATGTCTTTCTTGAATGCCGGCCTCCGTGGTCTAGCCCTCCAGAGACAAACACTTTAATATGACAAGGTTAACCACCTGAAGCACTGCAGCAGAATGTTTCGATGAAGCCTGGGTCACTGGAGCGCCTACAATTTGCTCTGGAGCTGAATATCACAGTTAACTTGTCTTTAGTTTCATTTCACCTACAACCACCGGTAGCCTGTAGATAAATACTGGGTCACATGGTTAGTATTAAACTAACCATGTGATCCAAACCAGGGGTGGGGGCTCCTGCTCTACCCCTTCTTTTTGTTGTTGTTGTTGTTGTTTGTTTTGTTTTGTTTTGTTTGGAACATCTTTAAACTTGTTTCTATGGAATCCAGGATCTTTCAGATCTTTCAGATTGAGTCACTTAAACAAAGAGACAGATCTACCTTTCTAGCAAAACTGAAAACTTAGTCACACTGTCAAGACGTTGGTTCTATGTCAACTTTCCTCTTTGTCAATTGTGCCTCCATTTTGTACCCCAGGCGTTGTCCCTCTCAGTTTCTACCTCTGTTTCATGCCCATTACAAACCAATTTATTTTGTAGGTAGTTCATGAATTATGAAGTTAGCTACATTTGCCCTGGCATCATTTATAGAAAAAAAAAAGTCTATTATTTTCTGATCATTTTTAACCACACCCTGTTTACTGTTCATGCTTCTGATCCTTGGTTTGGCCAGCCGTCTGAAATATTGATCAATCACCTTTTATTCATTTGTAAAAAATAAAGACAAAGAGTCTTGTATGCCACGATGGGGCGTCTTCACCATCTGCATCATTTTGTTCACGCAAGTTTGCTAGAAGATGTCAAAGACTGAGAAGAAATGGAAGAAAACATAAGCTTTGTGAGAATGTTTAGCTTAGCACTGCTTTAGCCATGCTCGACTTTCAAATTTTGATTTCTTTAATATCTGGATTATTGTCACCTACTGGTGAAGCAGAGTTCTTTGAAAGACATCCTTTGCCACTGAGGAACTAAGGAACAGATCAAAAATGTCTAAGAAGAAAAACAAATACTTAAAGTTATTTTATTTATTTTTTTTTAAAAACATGGCCAAAGGTTTTTATAGGGATCTTCACAAAAGTTTCAGTGTTTTTCATCCTAAGTTTTCCTCTCAGTAAACATGCAACAGGTGTCCATGACTACCTGTTAAGTCTTCTTGTGTATTACTTAAATATTGTAATTGAATACATATTAGGATCGCACAGTCACACTGATGAATATGTAAATCTGTTTGAAGAGATTTTTATTTTTTTTTAACTAATCAACTTGAAGACGTCATTAAATTTGCTGAGTTTAACTCTATTATTCACTTTTTCTGTGTTTTCTTCCTTAAGCGAGCAATCGGTTCTCCAGAGCCGCTGATGTGTGTTAGCTAAAACAACTGTCATTGGTTGAGACTGTGTCCAGTGGTGAAAATCTTTTAAAGACACTTATTTTGTAAAACTTTCAAACATTAGTTTCAAACCTAAACACATACTCGCATATCTCTATATCCATTTGCCACGGTTTCTTCTTCTTCTTCTGGGGACACCTGATAGGGAGCATGTTAGCTGCTGGGCCCTGTTGGGCCTTTGTGTTCCATTGTAGGTCACAATGGAACTTAACACTTGACAGAGTCAGGCCTTGTTGTCAGGAGCTGAACTTGATCCTGTCAAGTTGTTCTCATTGAAGAGTTATAAAGAAAAGGCTTTGACCTCGCAGCTTTGAAAGCTCTGTGTGCAACCAAATATTTATCCACTTTCAAAAATATCTTTAGTGTATCATCTGCAGATGGGTAAGATTGTGTACTATTCAACCAAAAACCTGTTATGGCATTTGTCTTTCCACAGAAAGCAAATTTTTAGGATCATTATGCATGTTATAGATGTCGATGATCCACAGCCGTGTCACTTAACCTGGAAACAATTCAGAGATGACCCGTCCCGCTGCCGACACACAGCATCCAGAGTGTTTTCCCACATGGAGCCCTGGCATCCCACCCTAACACCCTGCAGAGCATAAAAAGAGGGGGCTTCACGTTACCAAAGGGGCTGGTAACTTCAGATGGATAATCCTGAGACCTGGTAAACCGGTCTTCAACCATGAGCCGTGCATGTGTGCGTGAGGGTGTGTGTGTGTGATTCCCCTGGGTAAATCTTTGTGTTTAACATCAGCACCTCCACCTGTCAGCCCACCTTATATAAAGAAAGAGCAGAAAGTGGTGACAGTTTCACTCACTCTGAACAGCTTTCTTATGTAGTTTGTTAGAAATGTCCGTCTTCTAAATGATTTTATAGACAGTTCAATCTTTTTCTTGCCTCTACTGAGCAAATTTATAGACTGTTCACTCTGACTTCCATCATGGTGGATGATTTGAAGGAAATCCTGCTGCGATCCCGTGATAAAGTCCTCAGAATGCCATGCATGAGATGCCACTGCTTGAGTCCAGCTGAGGAGCAGGATTCACACACTTTGTCCCCTGCCACCCTTCTCTCCTGAGCAGCTGGAGCCTTGTGTTGTCTCCCTCCCACCCCTCCTGATGCACCGTGGTCAGGATTTACAGTGGAAAATAGCCTATAGTTTTTCTCCCATGTTGAGCTGCATGAGTCTGGAATGTGTTTTTTTTGTTTGTTTTTTTTGCTTTGTTTTTTTGGCAAGATTTTTTTTTTAATGTGAGTGTGAAAAAACAACAGGGCTGTAAACACCAAGGGTCTGGTCCCAGACAGGGTTCCTCCTTCCAGATGTGGAGCAGACACACAGCTGTTTGTGGAGCCCAGAGTTGTAAGCCCCAAAGCGGTGCCAGCGCCGTCCCCTCCGCTCCCCCCTCACTCTCCGGGCCTCCTGCCCCGGCTGACGGCCTGTAGCCCTACCTGTACCTGGAGCGGGTTTTAGTTTAGACTAATGACGCCATGTTACTCATCTGGCCCACGTGACACCAGACTCAGCACCACAGACTAGAGTTTACAATTACAGTAAATAGAATCCAGATTTTTCGTTGTTTTTTTTTTTTTTCGTTTTTTTTCATTACCATCAGGCCTTCATTCAACCAGTCAGGAGTTTAAAGACTGTCGTATTTAAACTCCTGACAACTACTGGAGCAAAAATAAAACACAAATCAAATGACACAGTAATAATAATAGTAATGAACAAAGTCCGGACATTTGCAAGCATTGATGTTCATGGCGTTACTTTATTTTGTATTGACAGGAGAAAAAGCTAGGGGTTATTTATAATCAGTTTGACTTTGACTTTAAGATATGTATAATATATAAAATATAAGATCAAATATATATCTTTCTTTTCTTTTTAATTTTTGATTTTTGATTTTTTTTTTCTTGTAGCTACATGGAACATATTATATGTATGAATACATGAATATGATATTGTTAATTTTTATTATTAGCAATAATAATAGTAATAATAATAATAATTAAACAATGAAATGACTGATTACAGATATTTTTTGTCTGAAGATTAAATGTCAAGTAAAGAAAATCCTCATAATTTATATATTAATGTATATAAATTATACATTAATTTACAAATTAATGTATGACATAATTTATGCATTAAGCAATACACAGTAAGCCCAACAGAGAATAAACCTTTATAGAAGCAAATAAGGCAGTGAACAAAGACATGTACACAAGTGACATGTTTCACCCAAAAAGAACCAGTCAAGGTTCATAAACAGTCTGTACCTTATGGTTCAATATCTGGTGACAATAATAAACAGCAGTGGGCTTCACAATAATGCACCTCAGTGAGTGTATGCTAAGTGTAGACGGATGATAATATTCACCATAATAATCAGCAGTTGGAGCATTTTGCAGGTCAAAGAATAAATGGTGACAAAAATAAACAAAAGAATAGAAAAGATCTCATATCTTAAATTAAACTGAGTGCATAAGATAAAACAATAAATGAAAAATCTAGCTGTTAAACAGAAATCACATTTTTAAACTCCAACTAAGACTTTTAAATACATATTGTCATATGGATACAAACATGAAGATTTTGTTTCTTCAAAATAGTCATTTCTAACAGGAAACAGGAATCAGTTCATGGAATTAATTGGATTCTTCTTTGGTAATAAACTTGTCACTCGCAGTGTAAAGCAAGATTCCAGAAGAACATTATTAACATATTCCTGTTTTTACTCAGATGAGTCAGGATGTAGAAAAAAAACAACATTAGTCTGCAGAAGTGATGATCCGATTCTGCTGAACTCTTCGAGCTGTCGGCCCAACATGCCAGCAGGCTCACAGCTCAGAACTGTTTCTGCAGATAAAAATGGCTGCACTTGAGGAATGGGACTGGGGCCGATGGAAGCATGAGTGTTCCAGTGTGAAGACGCCCGGAGGACAGATTAGGACCGATCATCCTCTGCCCTTACTGCGGCTCCTCCTCAGCTCCTTTTGCCTGCGGCAGAAAACAGTCATAGAAAAATGTCAGCCCTTTTGTTTGCCTTGGCTTTGTTGATGCATAAAGGACTGACAGCCGCCTTGTTTAGTGTGTTTCACTGCCAGTCAAGGTTTTTTTGTTTTTTCTTTTTTCCTCCATACACAACAAAAAAGTGGTAAGAGAACAGAAAGAATATTCACATTCATTCAAATTGGACAGGCTTTATCTGCTTTATAATCATAGCCAGACTTGGTGTGCCATTAAATTGATACCTTCCTGCTTCTTGTTTCACAGAGATGCACCTCTGCTTTAGAAACCATGGTAACGTCCTGCATCAGGAGGGACACGCAGGGCTGCATATATGTCCATGATGGGAGCCTGAGCTCAGTCCCAGCAACAGAGGGCTACTTGTAGAACATGATGTACCAGAGAGGAAGATCACAGCTGCAGCAGTTGCATGGGAATGTGCTTTTAGTTTGTACACAAAGAATGCTGTCACTCTGCATCAACTGGTGTGTGTGTGTGTGTGTGTGTGTGTGTGTGTGTGTGTGTGTGTGTGTGTGTGTGTGTGTGTGTGTGTGTGTNGTGCGTGGGGGTGTGTGTGTGTGTGAGTTTGTGTGTGTGTGTGTGTGTGTTCGGGTGTGTGTGTGTGTGTGTGTGTGTGTGCGTGTGCGTGCGTGTGTTTGTGTGTGTGTGTGTGTAAGAGAGAGAGAGAAAACGAGAGCACCTCTATCAAACACACCTCCAGCAGCTGTATGAACTGTGCCAACTTTGCAGCCAACAGACGCCAGAAAGTCTGACCTGCATTCAGGCCTGTGACTGTTACACACTTCCAGCCCTTTTCGGGGTGTGTTGGCAGGGCAACGACCGGGGCCAGGTCCTGCACAGCCCTGCATCATGGCTGCAGGGATCATCTTTGTTCTCCACCCGTAATGCTGACATAATTACAAGCCTTAAAAATAAAAAAAAAATCCTCCTCACCTCAGTGTCTCTGTCCCAACACCTCCTCTGCACGTTGTTTGGCTGTCACAGTCTGGTTCCTGTGCTTTCAGAAGTCGAAGACGCCTCAGGATAGCCACCATAGTCTTCCCAGTCTTCAAAGAGTTCTATTTTGCTTTTGATGCATGTGTCTGAAATGGAGTTTCAGCTCACAGTGTTCTGCTGAACAAAACGTAACGCAGAGACTAGTTTGTACCAGTGCATTCCCACCGTTCCCACAGCCATGGGTTTGGGTTACATCTACAAGGCCTCATATGGATGAAGTCAGAAATTTGTGGCCCACAATCATCTCCCCCCTTCCCTCTAAGTTGGCTACATTTTTTACAGTGATAATAATTTGTGGCTTTGTTCCGTCTTAAACGCTTGGAAACAGTTCAACCACCCCCTCCTCTTCTTGGGAGGACCGTTGTTTAATGCCACGGGGTTCCCAGTAGCAGCACGCAGGGAAGGACATGACCAAAATGACGGGGTTGGACAGCGGCTCGGCGCTGCCGCTCAACCCACCAAAGTTCTGTTAGTAATTTCACTGCAGCACACATCGTAGGCCGAGTGATTTATTTTAGAGTAGAGGAGGTATCTGAATAAGCCGGGACACGATGTGACGGAGCATCCAGGCGCTGTGGGGGAATTTCTCTCCACCTGTGGATTTGTTCAGCCCTCCAAAGAGTGTAAATCCAGGCTGAGAGGTGGACACAGGGGCATTCTTCACTGCTGCGACTGCAGTTTCCTCCCTACTTCGACTAATTCTAAATAGAAATAGTAGCTAATGAGTTATATGGGTCATATTCCTTTCATTAAAACGAGACTTTGTTTGCACTTTTGGATAGTTCTGTTCCTGCTGCCTTAAGGCTTGATCATAGATTTGAAGAAGACTTTCTGCAAACTCAGCATATTAATAGTGAAACAAGGCAAGACTGGAACTTGAAACATCAGGATGTACAAATGAATGTTGCTGCTTCTGAATTACTGATGGTCAGTTGTGGTGTACCACAGGGATCTGTGCTAGCCACC
>CAEFZX010016475.1:0-15728 GCA_903066825.1 Alfaro cultratus | reverse complement strand
TTTTAGTTCTCTCCCTGGTTTAACGCACCTGGATCAAATGATGGCTCATTAGAAGGCCTGAGAAGAACACCGGCATGCTGAAAAGGTTGTTGGTACGACCAGGGGGAGAACTAAAAAGTGCAGGATGCCGGCCCTCGAGGACCGACTTTGGGGACCCCTGCTCTAAAGAAACCTCTAATGTCTTCATGCAAAAGTGGGTTTACCTACACAAATTGACTAGTTCTGGTCGCGTTGGATTTTATTTTAAAACATCAGAATCAAGGGGTATGAATACAGATGAATGTAATAATTTTCATATTTTCATTTATAGCAAATATTTGTAAAGCATTTATCATATAAATTCACAGTTGTGAACTACTTTGTAATAGTCTATCACATAAAATCCTAATGAAATACATTGAGATTAAAAACGTGACAAGATTGTAAATTTTTTTTAGACACTGGGTGTTGTTTTTAGCACCTCTTTTCTCTTCCTGTCACCTTTGCACTAAAGCGTACGTCACCACTGAAACAGATCAAATTCTAATGGAAATCCTAGCTGCACATGTCCTAAATGAACAGCGATTAGGTGATTTATTTAAAACAAGCTAAAGTGGGGAAGAAAAATGCTGTAGGATGTGTGCTGTTTACCGTCATAACAAACGGACATGAGAAGATGTCGGGACCACCCACCACGACGTAAAAAACGAGGGAGTCAGGCTGTGGTGGCAAAGCAACAAGCCTCCCCCCCCCCAACCAGATAAAACTCTCCTTTCATGAACCACATGAGAGGCACCTACATCTGCAGCACATTTTAGAATACATTTGAAGTTTGTGCAACTTACAATTTAGACATCAGAGAGCTGTGAAGAGGTGGAAATTAGGGATTGGGGTTTGTATGATGGAAAGTTGTGTGGCTACGAAAACAGGATGAGTGAAAGATGGTTATTCATCTAAGCTGGGAGGATTTAAACCCAACACCTGCCCGCCTGTCTTCCCTCCATCCGTCCGTCTGTCTGGCAAATTGTGATGCATGATTTCAAACCGAGCTTGTCTTCATCTGTAAACACACATCTTGAGTGTTCGGAGCGCTGGGGGTGAATCGTCTCCCGTATGTCTTCCAGACGGTCTGAATTAAGTAAAAGAGGAAAAAAAAGGAAGCTGGTGTTGGTTTTCTTTTTCTTTTTTTTCCCTTTCCACATGGTTTTGATTTATAACTGCGGGTCAGACTGCAATGCACTAAAAATAACCGAGAAGCAAAGGCAGCACTCGCAGCCCTGTGATTGTATTGATTTTGATAGCTGGCCACGGTGTTTGTGTGGCTTGGGGCGTATTTTATCGAGAGCAGTAAAATAACAAAGGAGATGGGCTGGAAGTTCTCTATGTATACCAATCAGAATTTATAAATTGCTCCATTACCTTTATTTCCCTTGGTTACACTGGGAACATTAGCAATCATTCTCTCATGGGCTTGGCTCATAAAACTAATAATCTGGTGATTTAGTGCCTCATGGCATAGTGCGCCCAGCCTAGCCCACTCTAATCCATTCATCTTGCCACCTATTAGTTTTATTTTGGAGGGACAAATTGCTTTCCAAGAGAAAATAGGTCAATAGGTGTCCTCTATTAGAAATTGCTAACAATGTAACTGTTTTTTTCTCTCTCTGTGCATGTGTTTGGGAGTATAGTGAGGCTGATTATCATTCCATTTGCATACTGTGAGGTTGCCTCAATTATCTTTCCTAGGCTGCATGACAAATTGCAAATAGCCAAGGTTATACATGCAGTGCGTAATTTATTCTGCATTTGCTTCTGTCCAAGTGTGTGCACAATACTATGCATCCTTGCTTGTATGTGTGTACACATCCGGAGAAGTGACAGCAGAGTCAATGTCAACATTGTTCTTTGTCTTTTCATGTGTGTTCCTATCACTCTGGGCTGCATGGTGGCTCCGTCCCTCTGTCCCATTAGCAGCCCCCCGCAGGGGGAGAGAAAGACCTGGAATCTGGGGAGACAGCACCAGATTAGCTCACAAATCACCGCCCTGGGGACCGAGGCAAAACAGTGACTTCATCACTCTCAAACTTCCTGTCCTGTGATCCAGCTGACGGTGCAGTTCAGCAACAGTCGCCTTCAGCTGATATGAGTTGGCAGCTGACTGTGGCACAATAGCAATCCACCCCAAAAGTGCCAGTGTTATTCAGCATCTGTATCGCTGCTCTGAATTTGTCACGTTGGTGACTTAAAGTGCCTGGAACTTTTTTCGCATTTGGTCAGGCTATGCACACAACATTCAATCTTTTTTTTACTGGGATTTTGTGTAATAGAAAAACATAAAGTAGTGCATTACTGTGAATTAGAATAGTATAACTATGCATGGTAAGAAAAAGGACTAATTCCACTGACAGATTATTTCACTTAAAACATTTTTCCCATTTTATAAGTAAAATAATCTGCCAGCAGAACAAATACTTTTTCATCAATCTTAAGGAATTCTTGACTTAAAACAAGCTTGCACATTTTGCTGAAAAGTTATTTGTAAGTTGGTTTTGTCTTATTTCAAGATATTTGCACTAGAAACTAGACCAAATAGATTTTTTTGTTTTTGCACTGATTCTACTTTGTGTTTGCTGGTCTAACAAATAAAATCCCAATAAAAAACATTGAAGTGTGTAGTTTAATTTGACAACACATTGAAAAAGGTTCAAGGGGAATGAAAACTATTTGCAAGCCGCTGTGAGTCTTTATTATCCCATTAAAGAACACGCTGTGCTTGTTTGAACCTTTCAGTAAGACACAGACTCTCATTCTGATGCCGTTAAAGGACAAATCCTGCAGTGTTGCTGCTCGGTGCCCGCCGCTGGCTGTGAGGTAGTTGTTTGTAAGGCCCAGTGTGAAGCTGGGTCTGTAATAAGGCTTCTGGATCCCTCCCTGCACCCCTCAGAGGTCTGTGGTCCCACAGCTGGCCCCGTCAGGCCAACCGCTGCAACCTCACCACTTCCCCTCCCTGGGTGGGATGACAGTGGAGAGGAGGAGGAGGAACGGGGCGAAGGCCTTCTGTGGGTCGCTCACCAGATGTGGCTTGTCTGTAAGCCTGTCTGTCTGTCTATCTGTGTGGCTGGAATGTGCTGTACATACAGTATGGGGAGGTTTTTTAGACAAACACAGAGGGTGTGTTTATGTATCCTAAAATGAACCTCATACAGTCACATGGCATTTTTGTGGCCTCTGGACCACAGAGGAGCCTGCATGTCAGATGCTGTGTGCTTCTCTCGTCAGGACACACCTCCACACAGCTGCAACGCAGACTTTTATCAAAACTGAGGCGTGCTGTCCGCTAATATCACTATTCTTGCAGCCAACAGTGAAAGCAAATGCCAAGGGGGTGAGCTGCAGAACGAAATAAAAGATGGCAGTTTTAATTCCAGTTTCTCTGGGGGACTCACTTTAACTGAGAGGAGCTGTCTCCCACAGTACATCCTGTTCCGGCTTTGTTAGTTCACGAAGGGTGGAGGGGACACATTTGTCGCATGAAGGGAGTCATGGAGGTCCTCCGGCTGCCAGCCTCTGTCCCTCGCAGCCTCGGCTGATGTAATCTGCCAGACTAAAACTTACATTTACACGGGATGTGCAGATGAGATAAGAGGCCCCTCGGCGGGCTTATCCACTGCTATCGGAGGAGAAGAGTTGAGCCACCTTTTCTTCTGCTTCTCTCCCTCCTGTGTCCTGCAGTGTGGCCCTTTCTGCTCTGTCAGACTGCTGCAGATTTGTGTAATGACATCAGAGGGAGACTGAGGCCTGGCGACAGTGGCCCAGAGGCGCCCGAATCATAAACCTAATTGGTGGCTGTCACAAGTTAACTACATAGCAAATTTCCACATTTTCCCTTTGCTGCTTTTATTATTTGAATCGTTTTGAGCTGGGAATAGATGTCTTAAACTGCTTGTATCATTTGTAAGCAGCTTCTGGAGAGCGAGAGCGATGCAGAAGACTAAGGGAAAATCCTTTTTTTTTCAATTACTACAACTTGGTCTCTACTCAGCGTGGTGCATGGTTAACTTTGAGAGTGTTGAGAGTTTTTATCCAGGCAAAATTCGAGGCAAATTAGACCAAGCAAAGAAAATGTGGGAATGTATTTAAAAATTTTGGCTTTGTTTTGCCCAAGGAGACGTTATAACGATGTGTAGGCCATCACTGCACGCTACCAGAGTGTCTCTGCCAGAGTCACCACTCCAACCCCCAACGCTACACAACCACATTCAAAAATACTGCATTTGGCCCGGCAAAACGGCTGGCTCCACGGGGCCAGGCTTAAGCGGCTTCCCGACCTCAAAGTAAAGGGGTCAGTGTGGAGGAAAAACATCACACAAGAGCCACAATTGCAGCCCTCAAACATGAAAAGTCTCTTTTTATTTTTGACAGGCTTCCCACTTTTAATGGCCCGGTCTACGTGCTGTATAAACAAACAGTGAGGCTTGGGTCTGTGCAGGCAGCCAGCAGCAGCGGCTTCGGTGGTGAGTTGGATTACAGGCTGCGATGGAGCTGTGGTTAGGATGGCACTCACTGAGCTCTGCTCTGACTCTGTGACAGTCAATCGAGCTCTCCCACTTTCTAACAGCTCAGTGGTGAATGCCACATTTCCAGATGTCAGAGCTGTGGCTTCTGCACAAGCCAATTCACACTGTAGCTTCAATTGGAGGGAAAATATTTCCTGTATACGGTGTTTAACATAAATGCCGATTTTAGAAGCTTCTAGATGCTTCAAAGCTACTGCATCATGTGGGACGTCCTCACGTGAGTCCTTTCGTGTGGAGATAGATATTTGTGTGAAATGAAAGAAGCAAGTTATTTTTAGCTCATTCTGAAAAATGAAAGTTTAATGGAAATTTTTGAAGCGCCATCAGTGCAGAACAGACGCGACTGGGTTTCAAAAGTATTTAAATTGTTTCACATTTTGTCACGCCAAAGACATAAATTCGAAATTATTTTAATGGGATTTTTGTGACAGACCAACACAAAGTAGAACAAAACTGTAAAATATGCTTTTACGGTTACGACTGCTATTGTTTGTGCACTCCACAAAATCTGGCTTTTATGAAAAGATCACAAGAAGATCAAATATTTCTTTAAAGGAAAGCACATGCTGTCCAATTTTCAGTTTTCTACAAACCATGTAGAAGATACAACTTCAGTCAGATAAAACTAAAATTGTAGAAACACACAAAACACTGTGAGCCACTGAAAACTAGCACAAGTCACCTTGAGCACACCTTCCAATAATTGGTGGCAACATAATGATATGGGAAGCTTATTCCAAGGGACTCAAAGGTGTAACTAAATCAATCAGCCTTACAATTATGGATAACATTCCAGTAAAACACATATTGTGAGAACATGGCAACATGCAAAAATGTTCCAGAGGTTTTTGCATATAAGCTCCTGCATGGAGCTGCTTGTGTTTTTGGACTTGCTGGTGCTGACATGAATTTTCCTGTTAGCACCTCCCATTTCTGAGACAGTGCCTCGTGTTTCTAATGCTGCTAATGACAGTGAGCTTAATTAGTGCCAGCAGATCCCCCCACTAACTGTAACTTCATTATCTGTTGTCAACAGGCCAAGCAACACTGCACATAAACAGAGCTCATTATGCCTCTGCTCTATCTTTTGTTTCCTCCCCGCTGCAGAACCCAACTCTATTTATCTTGATATCGCTCTCTCTGCATTTACATATATAAATCTTGTGCCGTAATGAGGGCTCCCCAGATGGGATGGATGAGAAGCCGTAAGGTCATTTTTCACCCTCTGCACAGGCTGTGTAGTTGCAGAAGTAAACCAAGCTAAGTTTTTTTTGTGTTTTGGTTTTTTTTTTACTTCCAATTAAAAGATACAGTTACACAATGTACAGCTGTGCAGCGATGTGTATTCTATGTAGAGGTTTGCAGAAACAGTGTGTGTGATGAGTGGAGTTTTAAACTACTCAAATCACAAGACAGTTCATTTGAAACATCCAGGCTACTGAATAGATGATGGAAGTCATGTAAAATCCATCTTTCATTGATTTATAAACTCGACCCATTAATGCAGATCATATCACCTCAAAATGAATTGATTGACCCCTGTGAGATCTCTGGTAGCAAGATCAATATCCTGAAAATGAGATGGGTGATTGATGCTGGAGGTGTGTTCATATAGATCAGTCTTTCTGGGAGCTCAAATGTGTTGGAGTGACTCCCTAAACTTTGTCACTCTATGTCATATTACAACCCCAACCATGAGTGAATTATATCTGGTAGACCAACACGTTGTAGTGGACTATTTTACAGTGGAGGGAAAAGCTTTTTTAGTACTTGTTTTCACAAATATGAATCTGAAAAGTGTGGCGTGTTAATTTTATTTTGCATAATCAGCGTAAAAGGGGTCAAATGCAAATGCATACCCTACTTCACATTTTTACCTGAAAACCATGTAAAAAACCATGTTTCCTTTTCTTTTCACACCACAATAACATGCTACTTTCTGTCGGTCAGTCATATTAAATCTCAATAGAATTCAATAAAGTTTATTGAAGGTAAGAAAACATGGAGAAGCTCAAGAGGTGTAAATATTTTAGCAAGGCCAGTCTGGATTAGACAGCTCCTCTGTACAGTTATGCTCTCAGCATGGAGGATACTGTAAACTGCATCTCAGTACTGCTGGACCCCCAATAGAGAGATAATCCCAAGGCTTGTTAGAGTCCTGACAGATGCACCTTGTCAGTCTGTGGTTCTCAGACCTCCCTAATCAAAAACTCTTATGAAGTGAGCCAGTGGAATCTGCAGGGGGGAGGAGAGCCATCCAAAGCTTTTCATGTACTCTGGCAAAGAGCTGAGAGAGGAGAAAGCTTCACCAGGTACACTATGCTCTTTGTTTACCCTTTCTTCTTACCAAGCTGGTGCACAGATGGCAACTATTATTTCTCTGTGTGTTCACTGCCTCAGGCAAGGCACCAGCTTTTCAGATCGATGTAATCCTTTATTATTTATGATAGTCTGGAATTTTTTGGGATCAAGATTGAACACAATCTGTTGAATAACGGAGACTAGCTTGAAGGGATGGGAGACGGGGGGGAGGGGGTGCAGAGAAATTAAATGCAAACAAAAAGAGTGTGGAAGCTGAGAAGTCAGGGCATACATAATGATGATGTGATGCTCGCTGTTAGGTGAACCACTCCTGAATCCCGTACATTTTAATCCCATTAACACTGACTAAATATGCCATTTGTTTTAAGCTTGCCAGTGGTGGTGTTTATGCTAATAGTCTGACTGCTCCAGGCAATTTCAGGAGACTTTTGGAGGGCACCGGCTAATAATTAGATTCAATAAGGAAGTCAATTTCTATCCTCATTTGAAATAAAAATAAGAGGCTTAGGCTCTCACAGGACAGCCTTTAATTTGTTGATTTGGTCTCGCTTTCTCTCGCCGCTTTTCCTTCTCTGTAATTCTTTAACCCTTTTATGTCCATTTTTACAGGACAAATCAGAAATACACAGAGTAACAGTCACTTTTGGAGACATATATAATTTCAATAAGTGTGCTCCAAAAGAATGACTCTTCTAACAAAGTTACTAAGAGCATCAGATTATAAAGTTAGGTCATTCTCTTGTATATATGATATTAAGATGGATTCATGGATTCCGTGCATAATTCTTTAAATAAGGCATAAGTTATAATTATAATCTGATTAGCAAGACCATTAGGATCTGTAGATTTTATTTGAATGTACACAAGTAATATATAAATTATTAGAGTGAGTGAACAGTTTTAATAATGGTTATCCTTAAATAAAAAATGCAAGCATCACAAACATGACATTTGCTTTTATTGATGAGAAAGAGATCATTTATTTTCTGTGCTATGTGCAAATCTGATTTCAAAGTTAATAAAGTTCACTATTTCTTTTTCTTTGAAAAAATAAATTAAAAAAATACTCCATTAAAATCAGATCCACATTTAAATCTTCCTATAGGAAGGTGATTTTTGAGTGCAATATTTGTATTCTGCTTTCAGTGGACCAGTGGTTGATGCTGATATAAAGATGCAGACATGATATAACCTTGATAGATGCTACTGTTCGGACCTATCCAATAATGCCACAGATCCTATCATCCCGGCTGACTCCTGGGCGCGGCTCTGCCAGGCTTATAAGCATTGGTTCCAGCTGGAGGAGCTCTCTGATCTGCTGTCAGGCCGCATTCACACTCTACCCTGCCCTGATAACTTCCTCAGATGTCCATTATTCTCCTCAACCAAGTCTAGCTATTTTTTTTCCTTCCACCCCCTCTCCTTCCACTCACTCCCTCTCTCTTTTTCAGCTTAATAATGGAATCAAGCACACTTCCAGAACAAGAAGCAGTGCCAGCCACTAGTGAGAGAATCCTTTTCAGTGAACATGTGTCAGTCAGCAGGTATAGGAGCACTTGTGGAGTCAATTTGAACTGGAGGAGTACAGCTATAGCACTGTGTGCCATGGAATATGAAATGCTCCTCAGTGAGGCAGAAGTGGTGAAAGGCTTGCATATATGATGACAGAGGCTTGTGCTCTCATAGGGAGATTTGTGAAATATGACCCAGCTCCCGTTGTCGTTACAGAGCAAGTTAAAGCTGTCTGGTTACCATACAGCAGCGATACAAAAGCGCGGCACATTCCTCACTGGCAAGGATCTCGCCTTCACCGACATTGCCGTTTGATGAACGGGAACATAAAGCTCAACATCATGTGACACTTAGCCAAGCAATTCTCAGCCTCTGACTTTAATAGAAGGAGCACTTCTCCTGCTAGGGCTGTAGCCCTGACAACAAATTTTCATTCGAGACAGTCATGTGAAGTCATTCCCATGCCATGTGAATGTAATCATGAACTAAAACTGAATTTAGGCCCAAAGAATCTTTTTAATCACATTAGCCATTTAGGAAACAGGATTAGAGTAACAAGATCTTTGTTGTGCAGCTCCAGGTCCTCTCAATTAATTGGTATAGCTTGAGCCTCTGATCAGTTTAATGTCATTGAGTCTTTTTACAATCTTTGCACGTCTAAGAAGCATATTCTTAGGACTAATTCACCTCACAGACAAAACAGACTTTACCTAGGCCTGATCTGTGGGTGTTATGAAAATAGATGTAATGCAGAAGAGTTAAGGGTCTGTTCAGCAGGCAGTTTTGAGTTTTGATTATACAGTGTGGAGAGAACGAGGGAAAAAACAAGTTAAGAAGGACGACTGTCTGCCAGCATCACTTTGCTGAAAATAGCAGTTGAATTTAAGTGGCTAAGAATCGAGCTGGAAGCCCTTCTGCTATTTTCTCTGTACAGAACAACAACAACAACACATATAGATGACAATATTACAGAGGAGAAAAAGTCTGCAGGGTTAAAAGACATTCTGCGCAAAAATATGTTTCAGACTGCACACAAAGAGCTACTTGTGAGGCTTCTATGCTTTAGTTTCCAGCGTGTTCCTGCAGCCTTTCGCTCCACTAAACGCTCCAATCAATTTGTCGATTTGAAACGCTGTGATTTATTTGACCAAACTGAAAGACAAGGATGTTGCTGCGAAGATGAAATGATTACCAAACAAATGCCTGACTGTTTCAGATTTTCATTGTCACTCTAAACCTTTGTTTTTTAATCATTGTGTGGGTTCCTGGGTGTAAACAAAGTGCTATCACTTTATGTCAACTATTTTTATGGCTATGATAAACCAAAACCAACACGCATAGCAGTGGTTTGGTTAATTATTACGTCCTTATATTTATTACATCTTTTTGATTAAAGTATTATTGCTGAAAAATTTCCATTAATTCAGTGCTTATATCATCTTGGCAGACAAATTTCATACATATGATTTGATGATGATCTAGCAATGTGCCTGTTTTTGTTTTTTGATCCATGTTTGACCTCAATGTGGTTAAGAGTTTCTCCATTTCTTCGAAGCCAAACAAGGAGATCTAATTTAAGAAAATTAAGTAAACTAATACGCAAGAAAAATACATATTAAGAAATATAGAGAAAACTTCCAGACTTTTAGACTGAAAAGAGGAGCATGTTTAGCAAAGAAACTTTAAGTTATCAATTTTACCACAACACTTTTGATGTTCTGCATTTTTATTATTACCATGTCATTTTTCACAGATATGAAAACCATAAATTAGGTTATTTTTACCACTCCGCGTGAGAAAAGATTACACATTTACACGAGGAAGTGACTTTTTGAACTGAAATTTGTGCTTGTATTGTTCTTATTGTCAGTACTTATCAGAGGCAGTTGTTGATTGCAGGATATTAATTTTCATTGTATCATTTGGCTGTGTCCCCCTCAGCTTAGGGCTATTTGCAGCTCCAGATCGCTGCCAAAAGTCTCTTTTTGTTTTACGGCACTGCTCATATCTGCATTTTTTTTCTCCTTTGATAAGGACTCTCATCCTGTTTTCATTGATTACAGTCTGATGACTCATCCTGATTAAAATAAAGCAGGCAATTCATCTTTCCACCTCATACTGTGGGCTCTTTGTTGCATGGAATGTGTGTGCCTGTTTTTACACATTTTTGCCTCTCGCCTGTGAATGACGTGGCAGCGATACACAGTGTTTATTTGTGAACGTACAGTATAAGTCTGCAAATCTTCATGAAAACAGTCCGCCGGTACTCAGGCGTGTGAGTTGCTGCATTATAAGCTTGAACCCCAGCAATCTGCTGAAGCAGGGAGCTTGTTTCTTGCTTTGTAAACACAACATAAACCATGTAGGAGAGAAATATCGGTAAGTAGTTTAGAAAAATAAATAAGTTGCTTTAATGAGCCAAAACTGTGGAAATACTACCACTAAAATGATGAAAAATAGCTCCACGCTGACATTGATTTGGGGCTTGTTTGTGGAGCTGCAACAGGGGAATTTCAATCAGTGCCAATTTTTCGAAACAGATTTTTGTAGGATTTTGAAATTATTGCTGCATTTAAATAATTTGACCCCACAGTGATTGTTCTGTGGCAGACAAAATATTTTCACACCAGCTACATCTCAGCTGAGTGAAAAGTGAATTTCTAGTCAGTTCAAAGTAGCTAAACCAAGGACAATTCTTGCTCTGTTAAGAATTAGAGCCACCTCTGCAAACAGACCTGTAGTGCAATGCCTAAGGGTGAGAGTTAGACTCAGACTGGGGTTTCCTTGTAAATAAACAATGTGGGAGTCTCAGTGGGTGAAGGGGCCCTTTCTCCCAGGGGTTTGGCCCCTTTTGTTGCCTTTAATCCAAGGACTCTCTATTGAAAAGCATGAGGGGGTGCCTGGCTGAGATTAGCCCGGCGGTTCTTGTGTGTGCTTGAGTTTCTCACAGACTTGCCCCCATACTTTTGGAAATAACACAATTATCCCACATCCGCAAGGTGGCTGACAAGAATGACAAGTAAGATGACTGCTGGGCAATCTCAGACCTCAGTGTGACATAATGAACTTAGCATTCGCTCCAAATCTGCTGCTGTGCCACTGTGAAACATGGCTGACATTTTTATTTATTTTTTTGCCCTCAAGTAATTTTTTACAACCTAGTTTGGTGGTATTAGTTTAAAATTGCTTTACTAACATGGCCATAATGTTGTTCTGTGTTGTACAGGACTCCATGTTGTACTTGTGTTCAGCTGATCTATCATCTTTGATTATGAACTGCTTCTGATAAGAGCAAGGTGGCTCTTCATCCAGGACAGGACAAGCACTCAAAAATAAATGCAAACATTGTTGACTGACTCAGAGCTCATAATATACGACTTCTAGTACAAGGACAACATGTACACCATAGGCAGTGTAATATCTGATATGGCTGTTTTTGCATCAAGGCTGACTATTATCAAAGTTTTCAAGGTTCACAAAAACTTTCTTCTATTAATAACAGACACAAAAAAAGCTATTCCATTTTTTTTTTTTTTTTTACTAGAATCACCTTTAAATTAAAGCAACAATTTAAAGGTTACTTCCAATATGACTGAACCAAAGACTAATAGCCAGTCTTTGGCCAGGGTCTGATTCCCAGCCTTGGAACCTTTTCTGAACAGCTTTTTCCCTTTTTGCTTTTCCAACTTCTTGTCTGACTGTCTTCTTTAAAGGCCACTAGGACATCAAAAAATGTTCCTTAAAAATGCTTTTAGTCTGTTTTGGAAAATAAAAAGGCACATTTTTAACTTTCTAAAAATATATATGTACATATAAATATTGCACACAAAAGAAAATACTTGCCCAGAGCGCCATTCAGAGCAAGATTTCATGCAGTCCAAAAGTGATTTGATTTTTGGACCTTCCAGTAATATAATTTTAAATCTGTTATGAACAATAATAATTAATTAACTGTTCAAAGTTGCTGCTCATAATAAATGCATACTTAATGATATTCACGTAATATGATGTGCTGGACAGTCAAACACTGTTGGTATTTGTTCTTACCGACTTGTTGCCGTTTTCTTCCCAAGCAGTTGGAGGACATAATTCTCATTCAGCAGCAGAAATGATGACAGAATTCCCTCCAAAATGAGAGTTTCCTTTAAAGAGATGAGATTTCACTTTTTATGTCATTCAAAAACTCATGCATCCTGATTTCATTCTAAAACCAGATGAATAATCATGGCTACCCACGTTATACATATGTGTCGCGTTGGTATGAAATGATTCACCAGTGATAGCACTTATGATAGCATGCTGCTAGGATAACATATTTGCAGCTCCTGGAGCGCAGAAGTTAACTCTGACTAAGCAGAGGAGGAAAGTTATCAAACAAAATGCTCATTTTGCTTAAGTGACACTTATATTTGATATTTTAAACTTGCTTTTGTAGACATCTTTGAAAATGTCTGATGCTCTTTTGGGGTCCCTGTTGATGTGGGGGCCCTAAACAGCCTCTCAGTTTGCATATCACCAAACCATCCAATGTATTAAATGACTGAACAACTGACAAATTGATTCCTAGATCTCATGAGTTGTTGGCATGACGTAAATGCCAACTCTACATATTACATAAGAAGAGTAGGAAAGTTACCAAACACAATGCATGCTGGTTATTTATCTCTTCGCCATTTTGAACCTTTTCCATTTTGGTTATTTGAACAAAATGGTGCCCTTACAGTAGAATGTTTGGAACTAACCATGAGATATTTTAAACCTGCATTGACAAAAAAAAATAAAAAATCTAATTTACTCATAGCCTACTGGAATAAGTGGTGGTTATATGACTCCCATAAACAACCTTCCCAGCAGGACTTCACTTAAAATGTTTCTAATTCAGAAAAGCCACCAGAACCAAAATAAATGTGAAAGCAGTGTAATACACATGAGATTTGAACATTTTGTAAACATTTATTTGCCTATTCCATGAAAATCTGATAGGTTTTTCTTTATGGGTATGAAATGGAATTAGGAGGAGCAACAAGATGAAGAGACAATGGTCAACGTCTATGACTTGCATTTGTAGCAGTTTGACTATCCCAGTTCTCCTGGAGGCCCCCTGCTGGTGTGAGCCGCCGCTTAGTTTGCTTTTGCTTTGGGCTGGCTCTGGCACTTCAAGCAAAACCTGCTGCTGACCTAAACAACACATGACTTGTGACGACATAATGACCATAAGTATTTATGGATAAGGCTCTTTCTCCTATGAGCACGGCTAAAGACAAGTAGTGTGGTCTTTGTACTCAAACGCTGCATCTTCAATTAAACATAACATGGAAATCATGCCTACTGTTAGAGCAGGTCGACTTGCTTTTGTGATAAACAACATCCTTTTGTCTGCTTTTTACTTAGACCCATATGTAAAGGAAAACTACAGGTTGTAATGTTACAACTGTTTGCATGCTTCCTTTCTTCCTTTGTTTAATGTAGGCTCTCATTACCACGTGGTGGTAACAGATTGTTTGAACTGGAGAGAAAAGCCATTCGAAGCTAATTAAGCAGCCATTCCAGGCTCTATTCACAGGCAGAGGACCGGGGAGCACAGGCATTTGTCAGCGCTTGACCCCGCGTGGTATTGATTGACAACCTCGCACCGAGAATGACAGGCTCGGCGCCGGCGGACCAATGGGAGGCCGCCGAGTAAGTGCACCGCGCCGCTATTGGTCGAGAGGTCTTAAAGCCGCAGAGGAGTTCCCCACGTGGGGCGGGAGCCGAGGCTTCAAAACAAGGCAGTGCTCAGACATGGCTGATGTTCATATCACACAAAGGCAATCATCTCCTCTCCTCTCTCCCCTCCCGCTGTGTAGCTATCACCCAAATGCTGATAGGTAGGGGCGCGGACGTGTTGTGCAACAATCACGAGCCGCTTAAAGTAGAAATTTATGGCTTTAGTTTGGCGAACGTCGACGATCGATTGGTCATTATCGTGCCCTTCACGGTGCACGTGCATTAAGGGGCGGATTAAAGCCGGATTTCTTGAAGGGGGGGCTTTCACTTTGGATATTTCACAGTAGCATCACTTCGTGTTTGCATAGCCCGTTTCCTTGTATGGAGGGTAAAAACTGAAGAATGCTGGTTGCAAGGCGCATCATCTTCCCACCCTCCCCCCTCAAGTTATCTTGGTGGTCTCACCCCGTCTTCCCCTTAAGAAATAATTAAAATCATTTTATCCACAGAAAAACAAAGCAGGCGTCCCCTAATGAAGCGCGGATGTGGTATTTTTGCAGCCTCCGTCAAATTCGGAGATGATCGTCGGCACATCAGTGCGCGCCGCTGTTGTCGAACACACTGTGGGACGGCTCGGCTGATGCCTTGTGGATCCGCGGGATGATGTCATGTATCAGTGCACCCCACGTGGGGCCCGCCGCTCTCCGATAGGCAGATGTGGCCATATTCCTTC
This sequence comes from Alfaro cultratus, assembly GCA_903066825.1. Classification (NCBI taxonomy): domain Eukaryota; kingdom Metazoa; phylum Chordata; class Actinopteri; order Cyprinodontiformes; family Poeciliidae; genus Alfaro; species Alfaro cultratus. The sequence goes on along the minus strand of CAEFZX010016475.1, from coordinate 899 downwards.
CTAGTAATGCGATTGGACAGATAGACGCTTCCACGGCAGTTCAGCCCTGCTGCCTGTGTGTGGCAACCGGGGGTAAGCTGGACAACTGGGGGGGGAATGCGAGATTGTGGAGAGTACCGTGTTACGCGTTTAAAGAACCTCTTCGACTCGTAGGAGAGATTTTTTATTTTTTTTGGGAAGCCTATATGTATATATATTTTTTTCTGTTTTGAAAGGATTAACCAGCCGCGTAAGGAGCGCATTCCTCGGAGGTTCAACGCCGAAGAATAAAGTAGTTTAATCGAGCCCGACCGCACGAAAATTTCACCCAACTGCTCCCTCCAGTCTGGTCTAGTCTGGCTGGGTGCGTTCTGGAGAGAGTGGAGGATGCTTGTCGAGGTCTGCGTCCACATTACGAGGGATTAAACGCCTGAATTGTACCGTTCTGTGTCCTTTTTTGTTTTTTCCTTCACTCTTCGTCTCTCTCTTTGGGGAAACAAACAGTCGGACCGACGATTGGGACGCACGTTTGGGTATGTATTTTTCACAGCTGTTGATTTCTGTTTTCAGCGTATTTTAACGTGTCTTCTTGGGGCGTGCGCTCCGCAGCGCGGCTCCTCGCGGCTCCGTGCAGAGTCAGAGTCGGCGGAAAAGCCAGCTGCCGTCGGTCGGTGGTGTCCTGTGAGTGCGGGGCTTTCTGGTCATTTGACGAACATCAATTTAAAAAAAAAGAAAAAAAGAAAAGAAACGATATGATCAGATCAGTGGTTTAAAAGTCCCACATTGAGATGAATTAGATTGAACAACTTTAAATTATAATATATATATATATATATATATATATATATATATATATATATATATATATATATATATATATAAATCTCGAAAAGAGTGACTATCGAACTACCTCAGCGGCG
>CAEFZX010016471.1:0-26107 GCA_903066825.1 Alfaro cultratus | reverse complement strand
ATATATATATATATATATATATATATATATATATATATATATATATATATATATATATATATATATATATATATAATGCTTGTAAAGCAAGCATTGAAACATGTCAGGTTTTAATGACGATGGTTGACCAAAAAACTTCAATCAGTGCACCCCTACTATTTTTCCTAAGAACAGTGAAAACAGTTAGTCCTCCTGCTACTTACAAGAGTGCAATCTGCTGCCAAAACTTGACACATTTAACCCTCCAGCGGTCTTAAGGGACAAGATCATTTCAATTGCACTGACTTGTTTGCGCTTTTACAAGGTTTTCTTTGTGTGGTTTCAGAAACTGAAGGACTACTAGTCTGATGGGACAATCTGTCCTCGCTGTCCAACCATAACATTTGCTGCACTCTTCCTGAGCGTTGCACTGAGACCACAATAGTGTTAAAAAAAACCGCTGATATCTTTGCCTTGCACCTTTTCTGATCTCCTTGGGGGGCAGGTTGGGTTGGGGTGCTTCCCCCCTTTATAATGGCAGGGGAGACGATGCACATATCATATATATATCTGGATTACGATACATAGGTTGACCCCCGAATCAAGAGGAAAAAAAGTCTCTTGGAGTCATGCCCTAAAATGTATGGGGCAGTGGCCATTTTGGGTCAGATGGCAAATTTGGGCCATTTTTTGTATTTGCACACATTGAACTTTAGCAAACTCCTCTTAGGGATTTTGATCCATCGGCTTCATCTTTGGTCAGTAGGCTGTTAAGAAATTGGGGATTAAAAGTTATCAAATATATAAGTTTTTGAGCATGTTTAGGGGCCTGACTGACAATCCTGAAATTTGATACACATTTATCTTCTCAGGAGCTACAAAAAAGTCTCTTGGAGCCATGTTCTAAAGCAAGTAGGAAATCAGCTATTTGGATAAAATTTGTAATTTTGCTCAAATTACCCAATGAGTGTGGTATTGCATTTTTCCTATTCTTAAAAACAATGCATAGTTATGAGACGTCACACTTCCAGGAACTTTGTAACCAAGACAACCATCTGGGTAGGGGGTTGTTATGGATTTACTATGACAACAATAAACAAGCAACAAGCTTGTTGGCATTGCCGGAGCTCTAGCAGTGGTGGTGGCCAAAAAACCAGAGCGGCACCGAGCTGTGAGGGCCACAAACGCCGATTCATTTTAATTTAGGTTATTTCTGCTTGTGACCATTTAAGATAAAATGATGTTGAACTAATTAGATAATGTCCCTTTTATTTTCAGTTTTATTCACAGTTGCTACCTCGATCATATATATACTGTACATTTTATTGTTTAATTTGAACCGTTTGTATGAGACATATTTTAAAAAAACACTGAGTTTTGTAGTTTTCCAATCTTTGGTTCTTGTAAGACTTTAATCAGATGATAGAGATGTAGCCAGTTAAGATTGTTTTATTCTGTTATCTGTTGTAATAGAGATCTGAGAACAGTTTTCATGTAGCCATTTTTGCCAGGAGGGGTTATAAAATATTTACATTAGGCTCAGAGGCGATTTCACTCCATGTGTGAAAAAGCAATCACTGTCAAACAAGTTTTAAGTGTCCTGGCACAGAGAATTGTTACAAAATTAACTTTTTTAAACTATCTTTTGCAACTCATAATAGTGGTCAGCACAGCGACTGTAAACATCAGTCTGTGTTTTCTATATTATTTACTATTAGCTACTTTAACTAATTTCTTAAAGGCCAGTAGTTGGAGGCTGTACCCCAGAAACCTAGCTAAGCCTGGTGGTAGGAGCGCCAGTGAAGTCCACCAGCTCTATAGAATCTTAAAAAAGAAGACAATACAACACAATTAAAAGAAATATCAATTTTAGGACTTCAGTTCAATCCTAATAAAGTAATCAGCCAGTGGATCCAGGGAATACTCTGGTAAAAAAAAAAAAAAAGACAATCTGCTGCCAAAACTTGACACATTTAACTGCTGATTGACTGCTGGTGTGATTAAATTACTTTAACTTTATCAAAGTTGCAAGAGCAGACACAGCGCAAAGCCTTAACATGTATTGTGTTTGAGATGTAAACACACACACCGCACGTTATTCTTTGCTCACAAATTCACTCACAGTAAAGCCAGGCCGCCTGTCATGCTTTTAATACACTGGGGGAAGCCCTGATAGAAAACACAGTTAAATCTCACTTCCCACCAACGGTCCAAGATTCAGATCTGGAGGCACTGCTGAGCCAACATGTCGCAGAAACACACATAACCTTTTCTCCTTTGACGTCCTGGGGGTTATACAGAGTCCAAAAATCAGCTTTGGCAGCTTTATTCTCTTGTGAAGGTGCTGTGTCTGTCTAAAAGTCACAGTATCAAGTCAACACGTCCTATTCTTAAAATTAGCAACAGCAATGACACAAACACACCAATGCTCTGTCATTTTACATGTGTAAAATGTGTGTACTGAATGCAACCATTTTTTTGGTGCTGCTTCTTCATTCACCACGTTAGGTCATCAGTGAAGAGTAACCAACCATTTAATTACTAATTTGTACTGTATTTTCCTGATCTTTTCCCCCAGAAAATGTATTTATTACATAGAAAAATGCTAAAAGCTTTTAAAACATTGGAAGTTCGACCCAGCTTAAAGAATTAACCAGAAATCAAATTTAATATTACTTTACTGGCTTGGATTACTTATTGGTAGATGAAATACTGAACAATCAGATTAATGTTTTTATGTTTAGAAATACACTAGAAAGTATAATTCACAAAAACCTGTCAAGCATCAGCATGTCACCTGATGCAGCTTTTTTATTTTAGGCACATGTTCCTTAGTTTTGTGATTTTCTTTAGATTCATAAAAGGAAATAATTCTGTATTTCATTGATTGATGGTCAGATTCACAAATTCTATCTATATCAAAGAGCAAACAGGACACTTGGTTTTATTTTGTTGTTACAGTAATTTAAGGAAAAAAAATCTCAAAGAAAAGTAGAGACTGTCATGAACAGGAAGAAAAGCTACTGCTAGAAAAGCAGCAACATTATAACACCTGATGTTGTAAACTGTGTGAACTGCTCAGTGTTGTGCTGTGAAACCCCAGACCTTGACATTGCGATGGACAGGAAGCAGACCTGTACCACCCAGCTAACGCTGCAGCAGACTGAGCTCTCCACACTCGGACCCTGGGCTGCTTCACGAAGACCAACAGGACCTACACAGGGTTAATGTGGTGGCTGTTATCTTTAACCATAAACTGCACTTTATGATTTATGGTTAACACAAACCAGGGTTCACTTTCTGTGATTCCATTAGTCTGATTGAAATACATTTTTTGAGATGTTTATGGGATGTAGGAACAAAGCATTTTCCCTTCATGTACGACAGCTGGTGTGTGTGTTGTCAGTTTAGTTTAGTTTTTGTTCTGGTGTAGTCACTGGTTGAGACACAAAGATCTCTAGGTAACTGTGATCACGTTAACTGAAGCCACACTGGACTAACGCTGCGGCAGCCAGCCTGAGCCGGACCTTGGATAGTACATGTGTGTAGAACTTTCGTGTGATTGAAGGAAGAAGCAGAGTTTGACCTTTCAACTTGTTGGGCAGGTGTTTTCTCAGAGAACACAGTGGAAGTGTAGTGATAGCTGAGAAACGTGGCTCGGGTTTAACAGCACCATGACCCCGACTGCTTCCAGAAACAACCGGCTCAAGTTCTGATGGCACTGCACTCTGTCATTAATCCCAGAATAACACATTGTTCATTTTCCAGGGATTATATGTTGGCAACAGGTGGAAATAAGATCTGTGAGTTTATCAGTGACTCCTGTTCTACTGACAATCATTGAATAGGATTGTCATGTTACATGTTTGCTAAAGCAACATGATTGTTGCCTTAGTTTACTTGGAAGACATAGCGGTAGCAAATAATAAAAAGGCAGTGGTGGGTACTGTTAACTAAAAAGTTAGTTAGTCTTCAAGCACCAATCATTTTGCTAACGTGTTACACCAACACAGTATTTAGTAGAAGCTAATGCTAAAGCGCCAACTTCAATTCAAATTATATCTGTCCTTGAAAGACTCAGGCACCAATTTAATTTTGACACTACATGATTAAAAAATGTCCTTAAATATTGTATTTATGTGTACATCTTTTTCTCTGTAGTTCATGTTTTATGTAGCTCTTTAATGTTTCTTGTATGAAATAAAGTTCTCCGTTTTCATACTTTAGGGAGCCACTCTGATGAGGAGATCTATATTTTACATGTATATGTGGTCTTACTATGGGCATAATTTTGTATCCATATAAACAGTGTATTTCATAAAACACTGCTAAGACATTTCTAGCAGAGTTTCTTTAGCATCCACACACTGGCCATCTCTCCCAAGATGAAAATCTGAGAAGAGGAGGAGTGTAAACATTTTCTATCGTGGCTACTCTCTTCATTTTAAGCTGGTTTCTTCATTTTCATTTTTGAAATATAACATGCACATTATGCTCTTGTCTGAAATCATCTGCATACTCAACTGTATTGTAGCTACAAGTCTATTTTTCTTATTTCTTTTGCAACTCCCAATATATTTTTAGAAGTCTGGCAGCTAGAGATGTGTGATATGGCATAAAATTCATGTCACGATATATATTGTGAAAGGTGGCGGTAACAATATATCACTATGATTTGTATAAAAATTACAATAAAAAGGAAAAAATCACTTGCATTCCATATTGAGAGGAATGTATTTATTTGTGTTAAAACTCGTTTAACACTCGTTATTTGTACATAATGTTTAACCGTTTTGTTTTATCTTGCTGCCTGTCACTGGTAATGATTGGCAGAAGCTTAATATGAATGGTGACCACCTGGTTAAATCAAAGTTGCATAAGTAAATGAAAAATATCTCTCTACACAGAAACACAATAACTGAACCTGAGCCAGGTCCAGATAATTGAGGTTTTGCCCTGCCTTGTGCTCTCAGCCACGCTGCTTCCCGCTTCATCTGCTTTGATGCCAGATGGTTACGTCATCAACAACCATTACTGCAGTTAGCTGGTAGACTGCAGATCTCTGGCCAAATTTCTATTGTTTCTACCGGTTACCATTTATACCGCCATGTTTCTACTGGCAGCCATATTGCATTTTTGTGGTTGGGTTTTTGGAAATTCTTTAATTTTCTTGGAATTGTTCCTACTTGTGGGGGGTTTATATCTGTTAATTTAAAACTTTAAACTTTCAACTCCCACTGATGAATGAATTTCATTTTGTCTCTGTGAAATACATCATGTCTGTCGCAGTAGTACTAACTGGTAAATGTATTTACTGAGGTGGTCTGAGACCTGGATGTAGACGTGAGCTTCAAGCTGGAATCAGTTATTGTAGATGGGAAGTAGTTTTCCTGTCGCTGCCACGTTGAGTCTTTAGAAAATCAAATGGTCAGAAATCAGATGTGAATGGTTCATAAGCTGTAACTGACTAACAGTTAGCATATAATGATAATGGGGTCAGAATTGTATTGTCTGCCTCACATCCAAATGACTGTTTTATTTTTGAGTCTGAATTGTGCTTCGCATTTGATTGAAATTATTAATACACCGTTCTGATTAGTCCTATTAAAAAATGTCTCATTTTCATGAGCCCAATATAATAAATTGTGTGTGTTTATTTCCCTGCCACTGATGATGCTCCTCTCTGTGTTCCAGGCTAGAAGTGTGTGTGCTGACCTCATGGTGTAACCGGATTAAAAATGAGCATTAGCAGCGATGAGGTCAACTTCCTGGTCTACAGATACCTACAGGAATCAGGTATCCATCCCCACTTCCACCCAAGAATCTGATAGGATCTTTCACTACTTTACATTCAGACTTGACACCTTGTCACCTTACAAACATTATTTACACAAACACATCATCACACCTTGAAAGAACCTTCAAAGTGAGTGGTTTTCTGTAAGCTGTTATTAGGTGTTTACCAAACACTGTGAATGTGGGTTAGAAAAGAGCAAAGGCAGGAAGGAAACCACACAGAGGCTTTTAGTTCAGCTGTTCAGTGTTCCAGGTTTGATGAAGACCCAGAGCTTCATTTCTAAACATTGTTGTTTTCATTTTATTTCTTCTTGGCCATCATTTGATGACTCAACATAAAATGTGGAACCAAGCTTTAGTGTTGACCAAAAGTGACAGAATTTCATAACTTTACTTCTGAGAATCCACTGATCACCCAGCCAGTCATTAAACTAATTAGTTGTAGCCAGAAATATTCTTAAATATTTGCATATTTCATGTTCACAAAAAAATGTCTGTTAGGTAAACATGGGTGTACTCCATATTTTTCACAATAAAAGTCAAAACAAGACACACAGAAAGATGAAGTAACTTTTCATCATTCAATCTTCAAAACCTAAGTTCAAAAAACTTTAATAATGGGTTCTGTTTTTTTTTGGGAGCCTTGGTTTCCGTGGCGATGCTGTTAAACACCCTCTCTGTTGTGCTCCTGTTTGTCAGGGTTCTCCCACTCTGCATTTACATTCGGCATAGAGAGCCACATCAGCCAGTCCAACATCAACGGAGCTCTGGTGCCCCCTGCTGCCCTCATCAGCATCATCCAGAAGGGCCTGCAGTATGTGGAGGCTGAAGTCAGCATCAACGAGGTGGGAAACAAGCCCCTCCCCTTCATGCTACTGACCATGTTCTTCTGTGGAGCGCTCCATCTTTGTTCAGCTCTCACTTCCTGTCTCTGTCCTCTCCTGTCTCGCTCCGCAGGACGGCACGTTATTTGACGGCCGACCCATCGAGTCTCTGTCGCTCATCGACGCAGTAATGCCAGACGTGGTCCAGACAAGGCAGCAGGCGTACCGGGACAAAATGGCCCAACAGCAGGCTGCAGCCTCGGCGCCGGCGTCGGCCGCAGGGGGCAGCATAGCCGGCAACACCAAGAACGGAGAGAACACTGCCAACGGGGAGGAGAACGGAGCCCACGCCTTAGCTAGTGAGTAGGAGCTCTCTGGTTAGCAAAGCCACGGCCCCCATCTGCTGGGTGTGTGACACGTCCAACTGTGTCCACAGACAACCACTCAGATCTGATGGAGGTGGATGGAGACGTGGAGATCCCTCAGAACAAGGCCATGGTCCTAAGGGGCCACGAGTCAGAGGTCTTTATCTGTGCCTGGAACCCAGTGAGCGACCTGCTGGCGTCTGGGTCAGTTCCTCTTCTCCTGCACACAGTATACATCGGCTAGAATCTGGAAGATGTAACGTGTGTGTGTGTGTGTGTGTGTGTGTGTGTGTGTGTGTGTGTGTGTGTGTGGTTGTGCGTGCGTGTGTGTGTGTGTCTAGGTCTGGGGATTCGACGGCTCGTATCTGGAACCTGAGTGAAAACAGCACCAGCAGCTCCACACAGCTGGTCCTGAGGCACTGCATCAGAGAAGGAGGACAGGACGTCCCCAGCAACAAAGATGTCACCTCGCTAGACTGGAACGTGAGTTCATACTAACAAGCTGTGAGGTCCAATTAAAACCTCTGCCTTCAGACCAGATCATTTAACCAACCAGAGCAGTTCTGGGTAGGACAGATTTACAGACAGAAGATGTTTTGTCTTTAATGTTTTGGTCAGTTTAGCTTAATATTTGCTTTGAGTGTGTTTCTCTCTCAGTTGATGGGATATTTTGTTCTGTATCCTCCAGTTAACATCTAATCGATTACTAAGTTAATTAACGTTTATTTCAGTAATTAATTAAACAATTAATCTGATGAATTGTTGTAACCCTACAGTCACGTAACTGTTACTTTCAGTTATTAAAATACTGTGTATATAAAAAAATAACTTAAAAATTTGACTTTTAAAGTGTTTAAGAATTTTCTGACACTCAAGGGATGTCACTCCCCTGATGAGGGAGTGACATCATAAAAAGGTAGATGGCTAAAATAAAAGTTTCAACCATAAAACAAGGTATACATTGATGAGGAATAGATCACTGTGACTTTACTGAAACTTCCTCTGGAACAGGAATGGACACAACACATGAACATCGTTCCATTTTTCTAAATGCACACTGACACACACCAAGCTGTCATGGAGCATTAGGCAGGTTACCATGGTGACTCAGCATCAGCAATATGGATGTCGGTTTTTGTTTTTCCAGACAGATGTTGGTTAATAAGTTGAGCATGAATCTGCAGCTCAGCTTGCATCAGTAATGTTTGGGTTTGTGTTGCAGAGCGAGGGCACCCTGCTGGCCACAGGCTCATATGACGGCTTTGCCAGAATATGGACAAAAGATGGTGAGATGGCTTTGATGGAAATGAAAAATGTTTGTTCAGGATCAGCTAGTTTTCATCATCATGTCCCTGGATCCTGTAATAACTCATCATCTCATTGCTATTGCTGCTATTTACTGCCATCTACTGGCAGCATTATGTAACGTCTCAGTGTCAGCTGACATCAGCTTTTGTTGTCTTCTTGAAGGTAATCTAGCCAGCACCCTGGGGCAACACAAAGGCCCCATCTTTGCCCTGAAGTGGAATAAGAAAGGCAACTTTATCCTGAGTGCAGGAGTAGACAAGGTAAGCACATGACGAGAAGCCGATAACGTCTGGACTCTGACACACAGCAGAGCTTAATTCATCCCTCCATCTGATCCTACAGACTACAATCATATGGGATGCTCACACAGGAGAGGCCAAGCAGCAGTTCCCCTTCCATTCAGGTACAGCAGGGGCTCCTATGGGTTGTATAGGGATCGTTGGGGTCTCGTTGAATTCACCAACATCCTGCTGTCCTTCTTCCACAGCTCCAGCTCTGGATGTGGACTGGCAGAGCAACAACACATTTGCTTCATGTAGTACAGACATGTGCATCCATGTCTGTAAACTGGGACAAGACCGGCCTATTAAGACATTCCAGGGACACTCAGTGAGTGACGTGGAGGCAGATACTCTATGGTTTTAAATTATACATATTGAAACCGATGTTATTCTGTCTCTACATGTCCTCATTTCTCTCTCTCTCTCTCTGCAGAATGAAGTTAATGCAATCAAGTGGGACCCTACGGGGAACCTGTTAGCATCCTGCTCAGATGATATGACGTTGAAGGTACAACATATCGTCTCCGTTCCACGTAAAACACAAGTTTTTCCACCCCTACAGCCTGAGCGCCCCAGTTGCCGTGGGCAACAGCATTTCCGCCAACAAAAGCATTCCAAATGCATACTATACATGAAGTAATACTTGATAAGGATACCAATATAGCATATCCACCTAGCAAGGAGTGGCTCATCCAAATGACTGTAACTAATGTTTATGATTGCTGCTTTAGGGTTAGCGCAGCTAGCTTTTTAGCTAGCGGTGCTTACCACTGGCCAAGTGTAATATCAGTTCAAACTAAACATTTTGTTTAGTTTCTTTTGCACATGTTGACTGTGGATGTTCAGTGGAATTCAGCTTAACGGGTTATGAAACCTGGAAGGTGACAGTTTTTTTGATGTGTGTGTTTTCAGATCTGGAGTATGAAGCAGGACTTATGTATCCACGACCTGCAGGCCCACAGCAAAGAAATCTACACCATTAAATGGAGTCCTACTGGACCGGGAACCAACAATCCCAGTGCTAACCTCATGCTAGCCAGGTGAGAGTGTGTTCATGTGAGAAGACTGTGCATCACTGGCTGTGTTTCCATTATGAATGTTTGCAAATCTTTCTCTATATTCTTCTAATGTCAAAAGAAAAAACACAATTTTTACAATCGCGATGTTTCCATTGTATTAGAAATTAAATTAAAATGACATGTGAATAAGTTTATGTAATAAGTCATTAAAAATTATGGCAGCGATGGATGTAAACAGTTACATGAGGCACAGTATATTCATAATTCAGTCATAGTGTTAGATCTGACCGATCAGCCAATCAGAGGAGACGTCGGTGTTTTATTCAGGCAGTGGAGCAACAAGTCCTGCCTACTTGGGAGCTACTACATAGGCGACATTTTGTGGAAATTGTAGTTGGTGATTCTACAGAAAAGTTATGGATTCAACTCGCTGGAATGACTTTTTATGAAGTGTGTGATGCTGTGAGAGCTCTGGTGGAGCCAGCTGCACATCGACCCAAAGAAACAAAAGCAAACCATCAATAGTAACATCCAGCTGTTGATCATGTGACTTGTGTGATGCAAGCAAAAAGTTTTTATGGAAAAATGTTTTTCAAAATTGTGTTAAGCTAATTTATTCTTGTAATTTCAGTTTGAACAACTTTACGAATTGCAGCTAAAGAAGCAGTGCATCCAAACCTGCTGACTGAATTAAGAGCTGCTTCTTTTTACTGCATCCTGTTTGTCTCCCTACTTTTAAACAAGTTCTGCTAGCCTAGCCAAATGTTTTATTTCAGTAATTTTAACCAGCTGTGTGTGTGTGTGCGTGTGTGTGTGCGTGTGTGTGTGTGTGCGTGTGTGTGCTTTCTGCAGTGCATCGTTTGACTCCACGGTGCGTCTGTGGGACGTGGACCGGGGGATCTGCATCCACACGCTGACCAAGCACCAGGAACCGGTGTACAGCGTGGCGTTCAGCCCCGACGGGCGCCACCTGGCCAGCGGCTCCTTCGACAAATGTGTTCACATCTGGAACACACAGGTAGGCAGACGAGTCTGTAGATGCTGCGACCGTGTATCGACCTCCTGTGGCCTCACACAGTACCCTTTGCCTCCAGACGGGGGCGCTGGTGCACAGCTACAGAGGGACAGGCGGGATCTTCGAGGTGTGTTGGAATGCAGCAGGAGACAAAGTGGGAGCGAGCGCGTCAGACGGATCTGTGAGTACGCAGGGCTGCGAGTTGGCCGCTCGTTGCCGTAGCGATGCCTCACCTGACCTCCCGCTCTTCTCTTCCAGGTGTGTGTATTAGACCTGCGGAAATAGAGCTGCTGTTCGCTGGAAGCCATGGACCGACCATGAATGTGTACATAGCCAAATGACTGTCCCTGCCTGCCCTGCGTACTGCTCACGCTTAGGCCCCGCCCACCGACTTACAGGAAGCAGGACACAGGAACAGGAAGCGAGTACCGACACAGCAGGTCCACACATGGGGATAAAGTGACAGATGGACGGAGTGGCGCCCCCCTCTGTTGGGTCAGACTCTCAGAGAGAAGCAGAGGCGGGATGCAGCGGAAACGGAGCAGAGACGTGACGGATCGGAATATTTACCAAAATATGGAAGCTGTTTGGCTTTTTGATCTGGGAAACATTCCCATCGTCATCAAAATGTAAAACAATGAAAACGTATTGATCTATGTTACTAGTCAGATCTTATTGTGGACATATCGGCTCCTCCACCACAGATAGGATGGCACTTAGGGTTTCTTTTTTTTTTTTTTTTTTTAAATTTCAGATCTCTTGTTCTATATTTTTTATCATGTGGGAGGGTCAAAGGTCATGGAGACGTCCCCCTTCTCCCCCCCAGCAGGTGGCAGCGCCTCACTAAGCTTCACCATGCTGATCAAACTCTGGATTCCTCTGATTCATCCACACGGGCAAATAACACATGATGTCCCCCCTTTACACCCCGTCCCTGTTCTGACCTGGAAGCTGCAGTAGAACCAGAACCAGGTCCAGACTGACTGCTGGTTTGTTCTGATTTTTAACTGGGAGCACTGGGAGCTCTGTGTGTTTTCTACTGTTTTCCATGTCATTTTTACAGCTTTTTAAATTAAATTTAATAGTTTCCCTTTTTTCCAGTCATAACTTGTTTCCATTCAGCAGTATGGCGCCCTCCAGTGGCTGTGAGGGAAATGTGGCTAGAATATTTCCAGCCTGACAGCAGATGTCGTCTCTGTGGATTTAGTCAGTACAGTGTACCAACGCTCCAACCATTAAAGGGTTTCCACTGAACCAGTTCCAGTGTGAAACTGGCACTAATGCTGTTGATAAAGTTGAAAGTTGAAGTTATTGACAGCAGTGGTTTGTGTTTCAACTGGTTGGGCTGGGCCAGAACTTCTCATGGAGACCAATAATAACAAACCAAAACTTTGCATACACCATGTTTGAACCTCTGAAGTCCAGCTCTGGTTTAGTAATAAGCTCTTAGCTGGCAGAAAAGACCCAGTTTGAAATATTTACTAAGTCTCTTCTTGGAGCTGCACCAATAAATCAGACTGAATTTGCTCGACTTTGGGAGCTGATTGATCACATTGAAAACAAAATCTTATTCACTTTCACGTCAGACACCGTCTCCTCCTGTGAGAGAGGACTGACTGACCACCAGGTCACGTCTGCACATGCATGGTTAGCAGTGGTCACCTCTTCATTGTCTTAGTGACTTTTAGCAACTATTCTGACAAAGATATCGGTATCTGCCAAAATTGGAATCAGCTGGATTTTGTTCCTCTGGTCTGTTTGATTCCCTCTTCAATTTTGCAGAAATTCTTGTCTTGTTTTTGCTAACAGGTTGATTTCTACAGCCAGCTGTTTGGCTTTTCTGTCCTCTGTTCAGCTGAGCTGTTGCTCAGAGCAACAGGATGTTTCAGTCACAGCAGCTGAGGTCGGGACAGGAAGGGCTGTAGAAATCCAGTTGGTGCAAAACTCTTTACAGGTTTCAACATTATTAAAGCAAAAAAACTGTCCTAATCCAACCAACGTTGACGGTCCTAAACAAGCCGGTTCAAATCAGAACAAAGGAACTTTAAACCTGGTGTGAACATCTGGGCTGATCTAAGAAAAATACCCAGTTGTATTATTAAAGAAAACGGATGGAGATGATTTTTTTTTGTCACATCTTCACCTGATTACAATCGTCTTTGTTGTGTGGGCTCCAGTTTCACTTGTTGTTATCCTTGGTCTTGCTTTAAGCAGCACTGGTCCCAGTGTAGTGGTGAATCTGGACAGACTGGGACAGTACTGGTACCGTTCCACCAGCTGCAGCAGGAAAACATTTCATCCCCCAGACGTCGTTCCAGACATGCAGTCCCCACAAATCACCTGGAGATGTTCACGTCTCTTTAATGATGACTGAGCATGGCTGAAAAGGAGTGTTTCCATAGCGACCACACATCCTCTGTGTTTTGCCCGTGCTCATGCAGGTTTCACAAAGGAAGAACTAATGAGCTCTTAGCGGCAACCTGAGCTGTTCAGGTCTGCTCCCTGCATCATGACCTCTGACCTCCAGTCTGCTCCTCGCCAAACCTCAGCTCAGTTTTCTACTCTTCTAAAGCCACACTTTGTCATTTCACTCATTTAGAAACATGAGGTGAGCAGATGATGGTTTGGTTCTTTTTACCTTTTCCTTACACCAATTAACCACTAAATGAATCAGTTTCCATAACAACGTGATCTGTTGGAAACATTTGTCCAAGTGGCAGAGAAAAGAACTTTTTCTTTAACTCTAAAATAAAATAAAAAACAGGATTGCAATGAAATATGAATGTAATTTTCCAACCAAGCAACAGATCTGGAAACAGCAGATGTTTGACGGGAGGATCAGATCTGGAGGCGGAGCTGGTTGCCATGGTTGCAGCTATTTATTTTTTTAAACTGTTGACATGGTTTATACATGAAACTGAACACGGGACATTTTCAGAAAGTACTCGGGGTGTAAAACCTAGCTGCTGTTTTGTCTCTGATCTCTGAAATGTTAAAAATATCAACTCTTTCTACTTCTGATCAAAGTAAAAAAAGAAAAATGAGCGAATTGGAACTTGTAAGCTTTACTGGACCAAAACCTTCCAGAAGCTCCTCCCTCTGACAGCTGCTGCTGCTGCTGAACGTTTGGTTTCTGCCTCGCCAAGCGGAACTCTGGACTTCTGGACTCCACAGATTGATTCATGTTCCTGTTTTACGTCTTGTGTGTGAATTTATTATTTTTTTTTTTGTTTGTTTGTTTTTCTCGACTGTATTTGAAGTTCTGAAATCCAAACTTTCAAGCGGCCATCTTGGACGAGCCGGGGCGTTGCTGAAGCTGCGTTCGGGTCCGGATCTGTCCCCAGGGCTCCATCAGCGCGTTTTCTGTTTTTCTTTGCAGCTTGCATCTCATCCATCTGTGTCATCATTTAAGTCAGATCAGTAAAACTTCAGTGCAGAATAAAATATATTTTGATAAGAGGTTTGAGTTTTGATTTTTCTGTGAGGGGGAAATGAAATAAGGCCAAAAAAACAAAAAAAAAAACACCATAGAAGAAATCGGTGACAGTCGTGTTTGTTTTATTTTATGTCAAAACACAGAATTGATTTTGGGTTTATGAACCAAATAAAACTTTGATTTCAATGTTCTTGAGCGCTTATGTTAGTTTTTCTCGGTTGCCGACATTTTCAAAATAACAGTTAATGCAACAACAAAAAAAAGCAAAGTTAAAATCCTTATGGCGGTCATGTCCTTTAAGTGAATGCTTTGGGAATGTTGTACATCCTGCTGCCAATTAAAGAACATGAAAAGTTGAATGTCCAGAACGTTAAAACACTGGTTTCTACAGAATTGACCGTTAAACTGTAAAACCTGAAAAAAGTTTGAAGATGTGAAGCCTTCAGGATGACGGGACAACGTTCCACAGTTGTTCTGCATTTCCTGGATTTACCTCAGAACAGCTTGTTGGTCGTCACCCTGCAGGTTTTCTGCTTCAGAACCGCAGTCCATAATCCAATAAATAAATATTGGGATGCAATAAAAAGGCCCAACATGGAGAGTTCAGTTATTAAAAACACTTTAATCCCAGCGTGATTAGAAAACATCACCTTACATCACTACCAGAATGAAACCAGCGCCACCGTTAATCATAATGTTCCACTCAAAAACACCCAAAATCCAAGGTCACTTTGTTCTTTGGCAAATTGTAACCTTTTGTCTTCAACAATGTGACTGTGGAGCTTTTGTCTCAATTTATAATTATAATAGTGCAGCTTAAAAAACTGCATAAAAGTGTAATATTTCTTGCCAGTCATCTCAGAAGTGACACACTTTTTGTTGAGATTCATTAAGTTTTTATTTGTTTGCTATTTCAAAAGTTTCTAAGGTGACTGGTGAGAAATGTTACACTTCTACCCAATATTGATGTTTTTTTAGATGTACCTGAACTCACCGCAGAACTTAGTTCACCTTGAAGCTGATCATGGTGGTTCATCTTCAGTCCATATTAATGGCAGTTTTCCTTTTGTTTCAGTGATTTTCTGGCTTTTCTTGGAATTACCAGGACTGAGCTCAATCCAGCTGAGCACCTGCCTTTTCTGCACTTCCTAAACCTTTTTCCCTTCAAGGACTTTTGAAGGACACTGTTGTTGTGAGTGAGGTCCAGAGTTTCTCCGTTCCCAGCCAGGACTGCACCATGACCAGAATATAGAGCCATCAGAGGCTCCTGTTTACAGGATGAATGACCTCACTGACTCAACTCTTCACTAAAATGTTTTTTTCTTTTTTTATTATTCATTTTAAAATAATTTCCCAATCTGGAAGTTTCCTAATGCTCTACTACAGATGACAGTTAATGAGCGGCTAGTCATCCTACACTGACTGCTCAGGTCTTGAGCTGCTGTTATTTCGACCCGACTTTCCAGTCAGTGTTTCAGAAGTTCAAAGTTCATTTCCAGAGGATTCAGGTGATGAACTGTTCATCCTTCCATCAGCAGATTCTGAGCCCAACGTTCAGGTGAAAATATCAGGAGGCCAAACCGCTCTGATACACTCCACCTGTAACAATACTCTTCCATTATGCCATTTACATCAGTTGTTGGAAGTTCAGAAGATGCCTAGTTCCACCAGAGGTCTACTGACTGTTGCTGCTGCTAGTCTGAAGGAGCTGAGTGGGGGAGGGGAAAGCTCAGCTGGGGACTGAACCTCAGAGGAGGAGCTTTGTGAAAATGGCTGTTCTTTCAAACAGGCATGAAAGAATCAAAGCAACATTGCAGGTGTGTTTTTGATGAGGGAATAACATTATAATATTATGTAATAGAAAAAAGAGAGATAATTTTACATAATACCAGAAGGCAAACAATGTTACATAATGTCTTCTGAATGACTCAGTATTTCCTTATCTTGGCAAATATCAGTGAAACATGCATAAAGATGGATTATTCAATGTTTGGCAGCAAGTGAGGAGAGGAGGAACCTCACTCCAAGTAGTTCCAGTCAAACTGGACTTTACCAGTTTGACTGGGGCCTCATGTACAAAGACTGGCAGCCAGATGATTCAGCCAGAGGAATGCCACTGACCCCATCAAGCTACATAACGACATATTATCATCACCTTGTTGATGGGCATCAGAAAGTATTAATGGACTGGAAGGAATTACTGTACACAGCATCCATGTCTGCATGGATCTGTCTGCATCCATGCAGACAGATCCATGCAGACATACAGATGTGTGTATTTTAATGCGTTAAAAATTTCAGAGTAATTCATCACATTTTTGTTATTTTCTGTACAAAAACCCAGAGGAGGAACCTTGGTTTTGGGTTTCTGGTACACCCGTAAATCTGATGCACAAGCAACACTCACAGACAGTGATGGTCGAGCATTTCTGGATAAAACACAGCCATAAACGACTGACCAATCACACATCACATCACACAGAGCTCTGTGTGAAAACATTCATCCACAGTGTGGAAACCGGCTCTCATTGGTGGAATCGTGTGACAGAAAATGCTTCCTCTTGTTCTCCTCTTCTCACCAGGCCGGGTCAAACAGACAGAGCGGTGTGTGTGTGGTGTCGTGTGATTGGTCAGAAGTGTGTGTTGTGTTTTATCCAGAAATGCACCCAGACAGCAACATTTCGCTACAACGAGTCCACTTCCACTGTTAGGAATCCAAATCCATGAGGAGAGTTTATCAAAAATGATGAAGAATTATTTCTCTGATTCTTCACAGAATCCCTACAAAGACAAATGTCAAATGATATTTTCATGCTTAGCCAACATTGTGTCCTGTGAATCATCTTCAGCCGCTGTCAGGAAACAACCGCCCTATACAACGCATGACGTACTCAGCAGTAGGAGGCGCTGTCTGCAGGCGCTGTGCTGTGTATGAACGGTGTGTGGAACATAAACAGGCCGACTGTCCCACCCACTGATCTGCTGCTGCCTGCTAATGCTAGCGGAAGACAAGACAGCATGACTTGAACTCATCTAGAAATGTTCCTTAAAGTTCCTCTGCTTCCTGCATCTACACCACTGTTGGCTGGCAGATGCCTACTTACATATTTAACCATTTAGTGTTGTGCTTTCAGTTCCATATGGATCAGGATTTATCAAAGAAATCTGCATGAATTCATGTGTACGCACAGCTTCCTACATCTGACTCGTACAAAGACGTATTAGGGCCATTTGTAGATAGAAAAAAAGGAGGAGTCCATTTCTGACAAAAAAAAAAAAACAACAAAAAACTCAGAAATGAGAAATGAGATTATTCTCTGAGATTTTCTAGAAAAAACAGAGCTGGTGAGCTCCAAAAGTCGGAAATTTGTGAGAGAAAAACCTCAAATGTTGAGATCAATCTCAGAAATGTTCTAGGTCAACATTCCAAAAGTCAAAATGTTGAGTTTCAAAAGTATAAAACTTTTAACGTTTGAAAATTTTCTGAGATTCAAAAGTTAAACATTTTTAACTTTTGAAACTCAGAAATTTCCATTTTTTTTCTAGAAAGTTTATGAGATTCATTTCAAAATCTCTGAGTTTTTTGGAGCCAGTTCACTCATCTTTGTTTCTATCTACAAAAGCTCTGATTGTTTGCGTTTCCTTCATGATTGAGCAGAAAATCCACAGCAGCTTTTGTCCATGAGGCTCTGGTGGGGAGGAGAAGGGAAAACACCCCTGAGGCTGTTTAGGCCATGCTAAATGCAGAAGTAGATTGAATGAAAGTGCAGTGCAATGACAATGAAATATTTATCAAAAATGCTAAACTGTTCCTTAAAAATTGGTTCAGAGTGACAAGAAGAAGAAAGCACTTGCTACGCTGCAGCTTCGTGGCGTGTTGACGTCGGAGCGCTCAGAGGAAGGAGGACAGGTTTGCTGCTGTGACGCTTCCCGTCACGTTGTAGACGTGCAGCTCCGGCTCAGGGCCGTAGTAAGGCAGGTAATGGGTCACGTCTGCCAACGTCTGCAGGACATCGTAGGTGACTGCAAACAGGAAGTACGTGGGCAGCAGCCAGGTGAGGCTGAACACACACTCCCCCACTGGCAACGGGACGGCCAGGTGTCTGGAAACCAGGAGACAGAGCAGCACTTGAACGCACCGCAGGGACACCTCACACTGCGCCTTGTGAGCAGGCGGCTCATCTGCTCAGATACTCACTGGAATCTCTCTTCTCTGGACTCCCTCAGCATGATGAACACAAACAGGCCCACTTCAGTGTTGAGGGAAAACGAGACAACTTTGTCCAACATGACAACAAAACCCTGAAGTAGGAGGAGAACAGATTATTCCCACAAATCTATGGGCTCATTACTCTGTGTGTATGTGTGCGCATGTGTGTGTGTGTGTCATTTACCCTGGGATCACACACTGACACAATGAAAATGATCCCAAATCCAAGTAGGGAAAATCCGAGTTGGGCGAAACTGCGAAACAAAAAGACAAAAACGGAAAATGAATCGACTTTAAAACCAAAACAGATTATGCTTCACTTTTTCACTGTTACACTTCCTCTCTAGTAATGCTGATGAGTCACTGCAGTGAAACAAATCAAGCACCCGGGTGATATATGGCTGGATCAGGTTTCAACTCTCTCACAAGAAGCAAGATAATACCTGGGCAACAACACAATATTTGCATATAATTGAACAGATGAGCCTTCAGACTTCAGTAAATTGTTCCCAGGATGAACCAGACTGCAGCAGCTCCATGACTCTTCCTTTGTCTTTCTACTCATGTCAAAACAGAAAGCACTGAGTTCCAGTGAGCCTCCAGTTAACTTGGGTCCTCTGGGCTTTCCCTCATTGTGTAAAGAGACAGTAATCATTTTGTATGTAAACTTCTGATTTTGAAGACAAATAAATATTTGGTTATCAAGCTATCAAAAGTGAATTATTCCTGAACCTGCACACGACTGCTATAACACAACAGAAGTTGTTTTTAGGCTGATGTGAGAGAAAGAGAATTTTGACGCTGACTTTTTGGAGCTTTCCTTGTTCTTAGATTGAACATGGACTCTCAGGTATCATCATTTAAAATCTCCACCAGACGAGTCGTCCTGTCTTACCTCCTGGCTGGGCAGCGCTGGTGTTTGCTTGGTGAGTTTCTCTCCCAGGCTTCAGCCAGCCACTGCAGCCGGCTGCTCCACACAGAGCTCACCAGACCATCCACTGGAAGGAAGGAAACACGCTGTCGGAACCAAACCCAGCAAAACATTTTGCTGCTCAGAGCAACCCCAGCCGCTCCGCAGTCAGGGAACTGTCCCATCTACTGACAGCTGAAATGTCCGGAGCCTCTGTAGTGGCAGCAGAACTCACTGGTATGCTTCATGGCAGATCCCATCACCAGGAAGGACACGGTGACGCTGATGGCGATGAAGACCTGGATCAGCTGGGCCACCCAGGAGTAGGCCCTGTAACGCTCATTAATGATCTGCATGGAGGAGGTGGAGGAGATGGAGGATGTCCAAATGACAATGAAGACCCGACAAGGGTCCAGATCGACAGCGTTTAGAAAATCACAACTCATACAGTGAGTGACATATTAGCCTTAAAACACTCACAGGTTCAAATATTCATATTTCATAAAGACATGGAGTCTTCATCCAACATTCTAACATGGAGAGTTTTCAGCTCCATCCATCTTCCAGGTCAAAACGTTCAACTTTGGTTGGTTTTATCTTTTTCCACAACATCACACCCCCAACAAATCTGTTTCACCATAAACCAGATGTATCATAGTGTTCTCTTCCGTAAGGTCAGACTGGTTGTCATGTCAACAGATACTTCTGACAGGTAGCTCTCACCTGGTCCTTCGATGTCACCCTGAGCCACCTGACTGAAGCTGTCCATGCCAGGTGAGTCCAGGTGAAACGCTCCATGTTTAGCTCTACATGGTTCCTTCAGCAGCTTAGCGCTTTGGATGATCTTAACTCTGCTTTAACCCTCTCCATCACCTGGTCTGCTGTGTTTGTTAGTCTTCATGATGTCGATTGCTCTCAACGAGATATTTCTTTTTATAAAGACCTGGCTGTAGCAAACCTCTGCTGTCTTCACAGAGCGGCCACACTCTCACCGAGGCCTCGCTCACACGCAGCCGGGAATTAAAAAAGAAAATATGTCCTGAGCATAGTTTTAAAAATATCATCATACACATTGTTTCAGACAAGCTAGAGCTTAACTAAAATCCCAACAACTGTTGTGGTGTGAGAGGCGCTGAAGGACAGCAGAGCTCTACATGTGGAAGCACTGAGGGGAGAATATTGACTCCTTCCTTTCAGGTTGTGTGACCTGGAACTGGGACTAAATGAGCTGGCCAGCCCCTGCAGCTCTCTGCTGCATGTTTTTTATTAGCACCACAGGTGGCTGTTTACAGAATGGAAGCATTGTTTTCTGGCTAATTGAATCCAAACACTGGTTGATCACATTTTTGTTACAGTTGACTTCATCCTTTATTATAATCCACAGGCCTCTTGGAGCGCTCACCGGCTGCCGAAGCCTCTGCAGCTCCTCATGTTATTCATTTATGTTTGTCAGAAAAACACAGAGGGAAAAAAGTGGAGCATATAGAAGAGCTAAACCTAGCATTAGTTTTGTAGGTGTCTAAATTATTCTAGATTCATATGAATTATGGATCTTTACATCAGCTGACTTATGGGCATTCACATTTATGTACAAACCCCTCCAGGCCTTCCGGGGCTGTTCATTGGAAGATATAGAAGGTTTTCATAGTCACAGATGATAAAGACTGAGTTGTGTTGCTCAACCTAGCAACACTGCAGCAGCGTTGCTGTACTTGATAATGTAGCAATTGTCAAGTAAAGCAGAGTTAGCGTCAACCTGAGGATTTGTCTTAAGAGGCAATTTGTCAATAAGTTACTAAATATGTTTATGATTCGTCTGATCAGGTTCAAATGATGTTGAATGAAGCTGAGCTTCTACGGTGTAGTTCTAACTTTAATCAAAGCTTCCACGTTTTCACAGAGCTCAGAGTCACTACAATGGATTGTTTAGCTTAAACTAAACATAATCATCATAGAAAAAGGTTAGCAAAATAAAATTTGGACTCATTTTCTAATTTCTTAATTTTATCGTACACTGAAGATTCTTGAGAAGTCTCACCTTAGTCAAAGGAATGGTAGCTATCTCGCCAGCCTTTTCAGACCTGAGGAGAAATCACACACACACACACACACACACACACACACACACACACACACACACGCACACACACACACACGCACAGTAAATGTTGGTTGATCTGAAGAATACCAAAATATTTCTCACATCATCAAAATGTTTAGCAATGCCAAGTCTAATTGTATTGTGTGCATAAAATCTGTGAAGCATTTAACAATTCTGTCTCAGAAAACTGACACGGCTCGGAGAGACAGTAAGATCAAACATCTCATCTCCAACTTTCAAGCCAGGAACAGTTTTAAATGAACAGGAACAGGCGGGTCAGGACAGAACTCCAAGTTTCCCTTCCTGTTCTTGTAGATGCTTGCACTTTGTGTTTTTTTCAAAAGGTGTTGGAATTAGATTTCTTTTACTGAAGGATCAAACTAATTCTGTTCATGCAGAGACTGTGAAACTAAACAAAGCAGAAAGTGAAACACGAGGCTGGTTCTTGACATGAAGCAATAAAACCTGGGTTGGAAACCTTCTGTTGTTTCTTTGAACACAATTCAAACCACCCAGGTTACATTAAATGTGGATGAAATGGGATGTGGCAAATGTGAGAAAAACCCATAATCAATGAATCCAAAATGGAACCATCATGACAGCCAAAAGAACGTTTGTTGAACCAACATCCTGCCAGGCAGAGCAACCTTCTAGTCAAAGCAACAGCCATTTGTGACAAAGCTGCCAGATGTGCTGTTTGTGTGTGAGTGTGTGTGCATGTAAGAAGTCCATGTGTAACAATAAGGAGAGTATTGCAGAACTAGAACTCATCCTTAGAATAATAGTGTCAGAAGTTCTTTTTATGCTGTTTTCATAAAAAGAAAATAGCATAAAATGGACTGAATTCTTGAAGAAATTTCAGGGAGAGAAAGGAGCAGATACAAATTTTGTAATTATGGTAAGATCTCATGTTATTTGTTATAGTCTGAGCTAGTGGGATCATGTTACGTAGATATGATATCGGAGAGGCCCCAAGGTTGAGCCTGGGGGAACCCTTCACGTGATTTCTGTCATCGGTGATGTAAAGTTACTAACAGGCCTGATTTCACACTAGAGTTAAATGCTCTCGTGTGATTTCTGGTGCTGAAAGCTGACAGGTCCAGGAGGTTCTGTAACCCAGAATTCCTCTTCTATTCTTTGTATTTGTCTCTTTAAAAACTCCTGCTCATTCTGAAGCCCCACCTTCAGGTAGTCATCACAGCATAGCTCCTCTATTAACCCTTTAATAATCTGACCAGAGTCTGATGAATTCAACAGATGAAGAGTTCCACCAGGTATTTGCTAATTGCTGCTGGCTAGTCTGAAGGAGCTGAGTGAGGGAGCGGGGGAGGAATGCAGAAGCTCTGGAGGTTGAAAACTGCAGCTCAGTGGAGGAGCTGCGACTCAAAGGCGGAGCTAGATCCACCAAGGCGTTTTGTACAGCTGAATGGTTGCCATAGGAGATTAAGGGATTTCTCAAACATATGAAAGAATCAAGGCAACACTCCAGGTTTTTGATGAGTTAATAACATTATAACATGACATAAAGCTCAAAAAGTTGATTTTACATAATACTGTCCCTTTAACACACCAGAATACAAGAATTTGTAGGGTTCAGATGAGTGAATACTTTTGGCAGCATAATGCAGCTGGTTCCTGGTGACACTGAGATCTGCTTTAAAACTTACATTTATCTTTCCAAGTCTCTATTAAAAGTCAGACCACATTTTTTCTTCTCCACTAGGAGGTTTGGCTCTCCGAGTGTAAAGAAACATCAGAAAGTGAAGGAATGGCCTAAATTATAAATGTGCTACCAACAGAAAAAAAGGAACACACAGCGAGTTACTGATAAATCTATGAATCACTTCTTCCATTCAAAACTCTAATGCTATGTATTTGTCTGCAGCACAGCAGGTTTAAATAACTGAACTGAGACCGCTTCTGCAAAAGCAGAGAAGGACTCTAGAGGTTGTGATCACAGCTACAGGATGCTACTGTGGGTAAAATAACTACTGAAGATTTTTTCCAGTTTAATATTTCTAATGGGGCCAGCGAGATCAGATTAACATCAGATGTCGGAGACGACCCAGGTAATCGAGACATACAAATAAATCACAAGAAATTTATCTACAAAGTTATGCATAGAAAAACATAGTTGAATATTGATGTGAAGAGTCAGAGGACAGTCAGTGCTGCCCTGATCTGATCATGGAGCTTCTTTAGGAATGTGGGTTGTGGACGCTAGCATTAGCACTGGGGACGTCCTCACCATCCGCTCATTCAGAGCAGGTAGAGCTCTGTGGATCGGAGTCCTGCTTCTTGGCCTTCAGTGACATCATCTCTTGCTCTGTAGCTTTCATGTTCCATCACATTCAATTCCTGCCTTCCACATGCCCTCAAAATGTAATTTTTATATGCCTTAACTCTCCAGTCGCCTCTGCCTCCTTCTCATCGGAGGTCAACTTCCCATCATTCTTGAGCTTTCCTTCTGCCAGACTAACTGATTTCCTGAAACATGTTCATTTCTTCAATGTTTACTCACTTCAAGCAGTGTTACTTTTCTCCTCCGCCTCCCTGCCTCTCCTCCTGCAACCTTAGCACCTTTAGCTGACAAACAAACAAAACTAAAAAAACTCTGAAATAAATGACTAGATCCACCATGAAGGTTGCAGCACATTAGGATGCATTAGTTTTCGCCGAGCAGATCCAGCAAACTGACAGCTGTACATTTGTTCTCATTTAGGCAATTCACAACGTGATTCCTTAAGATAACAATCGATTAACACAATCTTCTTGAAATTAATTGACTATGCCTGAATAACAAGATCCGTATTTAATGATGTTTGATATAAAATAATTAACATTTCAGACTGGTCTGATGTTCCGTAAACGACTGCTTACTCCATACACTGTAACAAACCCAGGCTAATTAAATGTTGCAGTGCTAGTAAGTGTGACGATAATCAGTGTGATGTACTGGTGGCGTATCAGATGTGAAACGTGGTCCCATGCAGATTGCTTCATGGTCTGCCTCTCCAGGGTCAGGCTGAAGCGAACAGGCCACACTGGGAGCAACATCAGCCTTTTAAATCAACCAAAACCAACAAGGCAAACAGTCCAGCCTGAACCCGACTCCAGCCGGGTCAACGGTACAAACGGAGCGACTCACTAAGAGCAGGAAGGAAACACACACAGCCTCGGCGACAAATGTACTCATTTATCTGCTTAGTGATTCATGAGAGTCATATGCTGAAGGCTCATGAATACATTTTAATGAATGTGTCTCCACTCTTTAATATTTGCTGAAATAAAGTGGAGGAGTTTTGGCTCCCTTCCCTTTACCAGATTTCTTATCCTCTTTTTGCTTCTGTTCTTTTTTCTACCAAAGTCTTTCAGGCAAAATGAGGTGTGGGTTTTAACTAGGCCATTCCAACACCTCGATGACTCAGTTTGATTCAAACTACAGCTGTAGAGTCAGATGACTCCACATTTGACTGTAAAAGACTTTGGTAGACATGGGAGTTCATTCCTGAATCAACTGATGAAAGTTCTTGTGCCTGCAAGATGAGAGTTGAGTGCTGAATGTCTGTTAGCAATAAACTAACAACGTTGGTCAGACCCAGAGGTAACGGAATATTTTCCATATTTGACGGGTTATTTTTTTAAACCATGGGAAAATTTGAAGCCCGTTGGTCATTTGACAGGTTATAATTCACACCCTTGACTGGTGCACATGCGCAGACATTATAGACTTTACGCAAACAGTTAATCACAGAGGCAACTAAAATCAATCAATAAAAAATTCCTTTCTGAATATCATCTCATGGACACTGAACTAAAAGCGTCTTTCTGACCTGGAGCTGACAGCGTGTTGAAGGGTTATGGACCGGACGCTTTGGAGCGTCTGGGTTAGGAAGCTCATTCCAAACCTTTGGTAGAAATGGCGCGTTTAATTCAGGTCTCCATTACATACAGAACAGAGAAAACTAAAGAGAATGCAAAGTTGAACTAATCCATTTATAGTCTAAACAGAGGAGCCAGCAGTTTATCTTGAGGAAATAAATAAAGGTGCAGAAGCTAATTAGACCGTAACATGCGCAGTGCGCTGCGCAACCATTGCGGACGCGGCTCCGCCGCTGCGAAGAATTAAACTGAACTAATCCAGCGGTTTTAACAAATGGAGCTGGAAGACATCACCCTCCCGGCCCAGAAGGAGAGCGGCGCTCAGAAGAGCAGCAGACGTAACATCTGTCCGTTTCGGGAAGCGAAACCACGCAATAAAAAAATAAAAGAATCCTCGTAAAAGCGCAGGCCCGGACCGTGCACTGGGTAAAAAAAAAAAGAAAAAAAGTTCAATTGATCGGTTTGGATCAGACAGATCCAACTGACTGATGAACCAGCGCAGATTTCTCTGTAGATGCGACCAGGAGGGATTAGTGAGGCTGTGCGTTCAGACCCATCCATTTTCTAACACCCTTGTCCCCAGTGGGGTCGGGAGGTGCTGGTGCCTCCGGAGAGGCGGGGTCACTCTGGACAGGTCACCAGGGCAACACAGAGACAGACAGGACAAACAACCATGCACCTGGGGATGCACAGAGAGAGCATGCAAACCCTGGGCTGGGAATCGAATTGAGGATATAACTCAATTCGATTCCCAATTCAATTGAGGTATGTTTTGAATACAATTATTTCGCTTTGTTTTTGTCTTGGGGAAAAAAATGAACCAAATGCTTTCAGTGAAGTTCTTGACGACTCTTAATTATGTCTAAGCTTTGTTTATTTCATTCATATTGAGGTAGCATTAATGTTTTAATAGGTATCTGACATGCATGGACTCTACAGTTAAACTATGCTGCATATTGTAGGTAGTTGGTATGTATAGAG
>CAEFZX010016469.1:0-43016 GCA_903066825.1 Alfaro cultratus | reverse complement strand
TCCATAAAATGTTTAGAAAATCTGCTGTGCATAATAATTTGGAACAGTGCATTTTGAGTTTTTTATTTTTGAAAAAATACTGTTCTCATGGGGAGCTTTGTTCAGTAAAATTTGATTTATACTGTAATAGTTCATGACTTGAAAATTATACTGAACATCATTTGCATTGATCATTTAAGAAAATCTGAGAAAATGTCACTTGCATAGTAATTTGGAACACGGTGTATTTAACTAATTATAATAATTCATCTCCTCCTTGTTTCTTAAATAATGTTTTGGTTTTTTGATGATAGTTTACTAAAGGTTATAGTACTGTCTGCCACTTAGCATACTAATAAAATGATTGGGTGGTATTTCTAACTTGGCCTTTGTCATCTAAGTCATGGCTGTTTAGTTCTCATTTTCTTCTTGCTCAGATTAACTGTATTTTAATTGGTAACATTCTCAATAAATTGAGTTTTATTTTATGTATTTCTTTCTTTGTTGTAAGAAATGGAAAATAAATGAGAAGCAGCCCGTGAAGGCTACCTTTTTAAGACTTTGGTCATAAAATCCTAATTCTGGTTGACAGTTAAAAAAATAGTCAGCCACACAAATTAAAGACAGGTTATTCTGCTGTTTTTAGGCTGTGATTATACCTGTATAATCATCAGAGGAAAGAATTTAGAACTGACAGAAATGACTGCAGCTTCAGTCCTTGGCTTATTTGTGCTTTACATGTAAACCAACAATGCCATGAAAGAACCAGGAAGCAGACACACCTTTGAACAATCTACAGCTTTTGATTGTTTGGCCATGCGCCTTAAGTTTACATACGTAGTTAAGCTTAAACCCAGCCAAGAGGCATTTATATCATCAATAACTATTCCCCAGAGAGATAGACACATGTGTGTGCAACAGCCTGAACTGCACTCCTGTGTCACCAAGCGCTTTCCTTTGAGGGGAAATGGTGTATATCTTTCCTGCATAAAATTGCAAATATAAAATACCCTAAACCTTTCTCAATTTTTGTGTTTTTTCTCCAAAATGCTGCTCTTTAATTACTCCTGGGCAAGTTGCGCAAGGAGTGAAAGTTGAAAGTTCATCATGTGAAAAAGCAGCATCCTTAGGTTAAAGGTTCTCCGTTGTTATGACTGGCTCAAAGTCATAACAAAAACGAGAGACCATGCAGTGGTTAAAGTGCATAAACAGGAATATTTATTAACAAAAACAACAATGGATTGTGGATGTCAGTATCAGTGGTGTAATTCAAATGCTTGGATGTGTTGTATGAGTGCATATGGAAGTGTTGAAGTGCAAAAACAAAGACAAACTCAAATATGCAAAAGGAGGGGAGCTCAGGCCTGGCAGCAGAACACCACAAGCGGCAGAGTGGACGCCGAAGGCAATCCAGAAGGTGGAGACGACCAGGTTTAAATGCTCTGTGCGCCAAATTAACAAATCAGCAGAACCTGTAAAGGGGAGGAGCACAAAGACAGACAACAAGACACCTGCAACCCAGCCCTTAAGGCCCAGGGCCGTAACATCCATAAAGTGAATGCCATGCATGAATGCACTCATATGAATATATTCTTGCATAACACTGGAAACAAGAATCCTTAACAAACCATTTGAGGAACACAAACTAATAAGCATGGAACAAAGTTTCAATACTATAATACCCCAATTAAATTTTAATTGGCATATTGGGTAAACCTTTGCCTATGACAAGTGATGGCATTCGGTCTGTTTTAATACAACTGTCCTCCATTGTTTTACATAAAGAATATTGCACAAGGAGTGAAAGTTGAAAATCTCAAAAAAGCTTATGATTCAAGTTCATGCCATATCCTTAGACAACACTGAGGTTTCCTAGCTGAGGTTTCATCTTTCTTTCTGTGGTTGGTTGTCTGTTCCAAAGTCCTACACTCACTGCGGCATCCGCGGCGGGAAAAAAAAAAAAAAAGAGAACCTGCCGTTGCCTTTGTAGGTCGGCCGAATTACACGACGTGTCATGTTGGTCGTGTAGCAGGTAGCAGAGCCCATGGGAGATTTAGTGGCTTTAATTACATTTCTCTTTCTGGCCATTGAGGAGAAAGAAATTAAATGGGACTGTTTTCTTAATCAGCTCTCGCTCAGTGGGTAACCACCCTAGCTTTCCAAATGAAAAAGTGCACTGAAGCGTGAACTCAGTGCTGCATCCAGTCATGCTTACGTGGTAAACAGTAGTGTCTGTGTGTGTGCCCGCGCATCTGTGTGTGTGCTTGTTTGCACTGTGCTTTGGGTGTAGGGAATGGACATTTGTTGCCATTTCCATGCTCTGCTCAGTACAAGCTTTACTTTATTGTTGAGTTGGATGAAAAATGTGTTTCTATTGATTGCTATCCTTGGAAAGTGAACTGACGTTGGCAGTGGTGTTGAAATAATCTCCGCAAAAGGAATGCAAGCCTTTTGTGAGGGCAGATAGATCTGAAGGACTAGGCAGAACTAAGAACGACTCTGGGAAATGGAATGTATGATTCACTGGATGTACAAAGCTTATTACACAAATACAATAGCAATTGCCACAGTGAGAAAGCAAATCCAATAGAAAATTGTAATAGTCTGTCTCCTCTATGTTCTTTTAATTTTATATATGCAATCACTGTCTGCATCAAATTCTTTTTACCCTTATGTGAATTATTCTTTTAGCCAATTCACGTTTTTCCACATTCCTATTTTACTGTTTCCCTGGATTCCGCGTCCTTTTTTTTGTAAGGGCCCTCTGAGATGGTCGAGCTGCAGCTGTGAATTTACTGCCCCATCAGGTGCTTCTAATGTATAAAGTAGAGCATATAATGGTTATTGAACAGAAGAGAGCTATGGTACGTAGTATTTATATCCCTGGCCCCTGAGTCCGATAACATGATATTGAGATTGAGCTGCCGCCAAGTGCAGCGTGAATCGAGGAATACAGGACATTCCGCACACAGTAAAGGCTGGAGCAGGGAATAGGGTCCTATATAAGAAATAGGGTATGTGTGGACGAAGATAAAGTCCAGAGGTAAGGTAAGACATTAATCCTGGTGTATTATGACATGATATCATGGGTCAAGAAAATGTGAAGGATGAAGCTATGACCTTTAATGTGAGGCTGGTGTTGAGGTTAAATTTCATGAGACTTGACCTTGTTCCCCACTGCAGAAAAAAAAGGCAAAGAAGCTAATAAAAGTTAAACCTCTAGCAGGACAAAACCAGACATGGACTTTAGTGTGTGTGGGTGTGTACCTGTGTGTGTACATTGAGTGTTTGTAAACACAGAAGGGAAACCTTATACGTGGACGATTCTGTCCACAGTGTTGATGCCAAGAGAGGGATTCCGTTGTGTGGATCCAAAGCACAAAGCGAGATAAATGGCAAAAGACATAAACAGGACCCAGCAATGAAATAAGCAAATTAAATAATTGACCATTTATGATGTTGCAAATTATGTCAGAGAAGAAAAAGAGAGGAGATAAAGGCAACTCATTCTAAAATATAATGTAGCAGTTGAGATGTCTACATCAGATTAGATCTATTAATTAAAATGCATTATCAATCTTGTGAAATAAATTTAAGCAATCTTCTCAATCAATCATAAAATAACCAGAGAATCTCTCTCTTTATTAGGAAGTACAATTTGCAGTTTTTACACAAAGGAATGAGATTATACATGAAATGTATTTAATTTCAGAATAACGATATTACACAATTTAAATAATCACAAATTTTATCTTTTATGTTTTTATGATCACACCCAACATAGAATTTCTCAACACTTACAGAAAAGAAAAAAACATAACGAAATAAACATGAAATCTAAGCACTAATTATTTCCTAAGGGAACCAAGAATGAACACTCAGAGTAGCATTCCCTGATAAATGTTCAAACCTCATCAAAGGTTTACCAGTGAAATTTAAATAGAAAGTGTTGCATACCTTTTTGAAGTTCTAAGTATCTGATCTAATTTTAAATGAAAGATTCTGGGGGAAAATGAGGAGTAAAGAGAAGTGAGTCACCTTTGGTCCAAAAGCTCTGGCCACCTCTGAAGAATGAGACTGTTGAGTCAGTTCTCTTTGGCAACCAAATTTGGATCTCAGCCGTCACAGCTATCTCAAACTCTGCCAGCAGGGAATACAACACACAGCTGTTGTTTGGTCACGGAAGAAACTCTCAAACTGGTCTCTGAACATCTCCATTGGTTCCTCACTTGGGCTTTGAAATGGAGTACGGGTGACGGTACTAAATGTAATCTTGCAGGATAAGCTTATAGTAAACTTCAGGAAAGCAATGCAAAGTGATGCTTGCTAAAGGTTTAAAGAGCATCAGTTGGGAAAAAAAAAAAGATTTATGGTGAATTGACACATTGCAAACAAATCCACATGTTCATCAAGTCCAAAATAGAATTTAGCTCAGGCTTTCTTGTTAGAGTGTAAGTGCAAATGGAGGAGAAAGAAATGATGAATAATCTTGTAAAACGTAAATGAGGTTAAGAAGGGGTTTGTCACAAATGGACACTAAAGATAGTTTGACCTTGTCTAAATACTTAATGGAATGTGTCACTGAAAATGTTACTATAATTCAGTATAACAGAATGACAATAGGCCTCAATATAAAAGTGGGTTATAAAATTGCGCTTCGGTTTTGTAAATTACTGTTTAAAGACAACAAAGCTTTGACAGTTTTAAGTAGCAGCATAGAAGGAGAAGATAGCTTAACAAAAATAAGTCTACAGCCTGCAACCTTTATTGCTTTTTTTTGCTAAATTTATGTCACTTGACCACTTTCTAGAGTATAGTTCTTTGCAAGGAATACAAATCTTAAACATATGGAGTGGTGTCTCTGTTTATCACTGCACTGAGGGGGTTTTGCTTCATAATATCTTCAGAGATAAATCATGGCAGTTAGTCTTCCTGAAGAAAAAAAAATATCTCCACAGAGAACTCCATGGATTATTGATTATGCTGAAATAAATATAACAGCTTTTATGTTAGCTTGCACATAAGCTGTGATATATTAGCACAGTGCTATGTGTGTCACAAGTGGACCAAAATACAAGAAAATAGAGACCATATAGGCATTATTTTGATTCAGAGATTGTGTGCTTCTCTATTATCCTAGTGGATCTCTTTTTGTTTGCATCTGATGTGTGGATATTTGTAGGTGTGAATGAAACATAGTGGTTTCATCAGCAGCAAAGGATCTCCACCTCAGCTCACAGTTTCAATTATTCCTTGGTCCCCCACAAAATAGGGGAAAAAAGTAAGAAATTCCCATTTTTTTCCCTCCCAGAATTTTCTGTTGTTTCAGCACATTTCCCATACAAACCCCACGCATCCCTGTTTCACATCCTGCTTTCATTTTATCCACCCTTCAGCAATCCAGATGACCTCCATCCCCTTCTGCCTTACTTTCATAAAATCTTGCCATTTTCATTTTTCTCTGCTGTGCTGGATGGTTAACACAATAAACCAGTCAAGGTTGTCGCAGAATATCCTCGTGGTACTTTTAGCATCTGCAAATAACTTTTTTCTGTCGTTTCTGATGTGCAGTCCCTAATTTTTTGTTGAAAATAATGAGATGGCACATGCTCCAATGTTAATGTGCATTAAAATTGAAATAAGGCTCATATTTATGTCTTAATTCAAAATAAACACTTTTATAGACAAATGGTTTTCTTTTATTTGCAATGTAATCTATCCCATAATTAAAATGGTGCTTTATTTTGTACCATTCTAAAGTTCAAATATTAACACTATTCCTATGTGACTGTATCAAATGGATGAAAACATTTAGCAGCTAATGGTGTTCAACTGCAGTTCTTGCAGCCTGTGAGCTGCTGTGTCACAGTGACATTTTGTTTTTTGTTGTGCATTTTGCTAAAATAGGTTTGGATGAACTACCCTTCATAAAATGCTAACCTTTTTTTCAGCAATTATGATTCATTAAATCATACTGTTTCTTTAAAGCTAATTACATAAAATAATGATGTCACATTAGATGACAAAGAATAGAGTTGGTTAGAAGTGTTTCCCTTTTTCACACTGAAAACAATTCACTTGCCACTGGTTCTCAACAGTCACAACACTCTTTTGCATCTCTACTTGAAGCACTTGTTAAAAGTTCAGTTGTTTTGCATAATGTGATAAAGTTTTTCATCTTTTTCATAAATTTTTTTCATCCTTTTTTTGTGCCTCTGGTTTTTTCTTTGTGTCTGTGAATGTGTTTTCCTGAATTACGGTCTGAAGAGCTAGGTTGACTGTTGAGGCCATTTTCAAGATGTCGGGTTGTGGACAATTATTGCCACTTTTGAATCAACAAACAACTTCAGCTTGGCAGCATCCTGACCTTCTGTATGTGTGTCTGGGATGCTGCTTCCTAGAGATGCTAGACAACATCCTCCTACGGCTTCTGTGCTCGCTTGACCTGAATGTCCTATTTTTTTCCCAACAGTAAGATATTTTCCACTGACATCCTTTTACCCGAGAGAAGTGTGTACACGACTACCCACCTGAGCTAAGGTGGGAGGCATCAAGTAATTTTGACTTCAGCCTGGTGTGGGGTCAGGTTTTCACTGCAGCTTAAGAATATATTCCATGTGTTGTCACAACCTACTCCGAAACCTCAAGGAGACAAGCTTAACATGGTTCCCATAAACCCCCTTAGACAGAAATCAATACTGTCTTCCCTCACAATGCCGACCCAAATTAAATGGAAAATCCATAGAGATGTAAAACAGAGGACAACAAAAACAATGAAATGAAGGAATTGATTTAAGAATACATAAGGCTGGACATATGATGGCACAAACATCAATATGGCCATTGCTGTATAAACAACTTCAGTCCCTCTGAGGTGAGTTCAATTATTATAGGCAGAAGTTACTATTATTTCTGATTTTAATATCTGGTATGAACAGCAGTAAAATGACAAAGAAAGACAGCACAAAAATCAAGCGTGCTTCAATCAGTCAGAACAGAATATTTAGGAAATCTTTTACAAGTTTCTGTGCTTATATTGTGTGCATCATTGTCCATCAAATTTAAGAACAGTGTCTTTTGAATCAGACCAGACATTTCAGCATTTTTTAGTCTGCTTTCTCCTTTGAGTTTGAAATGAGGGTTTCAAAATTTACAGGTTGGAAAAACTTTGATGACCGTAATATTCAGGAAAACGGCTATGGCTACAGTCATTTTACTTGAATTTTTAATATTTTTATAGCTGGATCTTATTGCTCTTAAAGTAAAAAATTCTAATAGCAACTGATGAGAATTTGACCTGAGACGGTTCATTTCAGGCTTTAAGGTAAACTAAACCAATAGACATTTACCTGGGAGGATTTGCTTACACAGTCTGTTTATCTGCTAAATTACAAGCCTACTTGGGTCTATTTTTGTTTCACCACTTATCATGCTTTTTTTAATAGCCATGGCGGCCGTAAATAAGGATTTTGCCTCAGGGTACCATTTATCCCTACCGGTCCTCTTACCTATGCAGCAATGTGGGTCATTTGTTACAGTGACCTTTAGAATGAGTTTAACAAAAGGGATGTGAATGCAAATTTGTGGTATCAACGTGAGGCGTCTTCAGTTTTTTTTATGTTGGGAGTACTGGCTTTTAACTACATTGTGCTGAGGTAGAAAAATTACAGTAATCTGCCTTTATTTTTCTGGTTAAATCCCCATAATCAAACAGCAGTACAGATTTTTTTCTCTCAAGAAAAGGCAAAAATTTGAGATGCTTATTTACCCTAAACTTAATATATTGTCACATTTAAGAGCCAGGGACCTTGAAACCTTGAAAACTACTGACACTCTTTGGACCTTTTTAACATTTTGTAACGTTGTATTCAAAAATGTTATTGTACTTTATTAGCATGTTAAAGGATAGACCAACTTGATGTTTATTATTGCGAGGAGAAGCAAAAATATACATTATATCACAAAAAACAAAAAAAACACTACAAATTAAAATCTGAAGTGTATAGCTGCTATTTCTACTGCAAGTTTTTCAGAGTTTGTCAACCAACTTTGCACAGTAGGTCAATTTCACTTTGATCAAAAAAGATTTAGATTTGGATTTCCAATGTAACATACGAATCTGCTTTAAACCATTTGCTGTGTCCCCTAAACTATAAACAGGAAGTGTTATGATTTTCTTTCAAAAATTGCTTTCTTTTCATCACTCTTCCATAAAGGCCAGAATAGTGAAATGCACAGCAAATAGTTTTTATGTTAACACATTCTCTTTCCTTAATTATGAAGCTGCTGTAAAGTTGAGATGGGCCTCATCACTCCTTCTCCAATGTATGTTTTACTATTGCAAGTTTAGTTTGATGATCAAGTTTTGGTCAGCAGATGTTTCTGAATACTAATATTTGAAGTGAAAATACAACTTCCTTTGACTATAAAGGTAGCTTATGAAAGCAATCTTTGTCACTCAGTTTCATTTAGGGACATCAGAGTAAAGATAGTGAATGCGAATGCATTCAATGCTTTCATTAGCTCGCATTATTTTCAGATTTTTATTGACAGGAACGCAGAAAATGGTATATTTCCTATATTTAAAAATAAATAACTAAATTTGAATCTATCACTGAATCCAGTGAAATACACTGTAGTCTGTAGTTTCAAAACAACGAAGATAAATTCAAGAGATATCATACTCTTTACAAGGCGCTGGCGTCTTCTCCCATGAAGATTAAGCAGTGATAGTTGTGTATTTTAAGCTAAACTGATGATACTTAGTCTCCTAGTTTAAGGATTCAGTTAACTGTGAACTTCAGTTGACATTAGAAATAATCTAATAAACAAGAAGAGGCTATTCAGGGTTATTTTTGCAGCCATTGCTCAACCCATACCTAGCACGTCATAAAAATCAAAAATCTTCATGAGACACTTGAAAGTGTCCTTGAATAGCTGACAGAATGAGGACCTGGTATAAATAATTAGGGCAGTTTTCAACATGTTTGTCATTAAAAATGGGGGTAAGTCTGACATACAAGGCTGCACATTAGTAGACATAGAAATGATTCCTCTTGATATAAGGGAATGAACTGAAGCAGACATGACAGTGCTTTTACGGGGAAAAATGTGGAATAGTGAAGACATTCAGTGTCTTCACAGCTGTGTGTCACTCCGGGTCTTTGAGTGGCACTGGCACATTATCACTGTGTCGAAAGAAAAATCCTTCCTTCCCCGTTTCT
Source organism: Alfaro cultratus (assembly GCA_903066825.1). NCBI lineage: Eukaryota > Metazoa > Chordata > Actinopteri > Cyprinodontiformes > Poeciliidae > Alfaro > Alfaro cultratus. Next base: position 33,813 of record CAEFZX010016469.1, on the reverse strand, counting down.
CCTCTTCTCAAACTAGCACAGGTCCCTTGAGGCCATGAGGGAGATAGCTTCAAATTGATAATCACCAGTATTCATTATCATCGTTCCTGGATTTACTCTTGAGTTCATTTCATAATTACTTGATTATGTATCGAAAAATTATTCATTAATGTTTTCCATTTGCAACAGTTTGCGGAAGTCATTAATTACTTTGAGTGTCTCTCGATAAGTAATGATTGGTTCCGTCTCCGAGATACCCCCTGCTGCTGATTCCTTGTCACACACAGACATTGTTGTGAACAAAGTTTGGAAGTATTTCCTATTATATTGACCCTTTAGATGATTTATATGGGCAAAAAGCCAATATATAGATGTCAAAATGGGAGATTTGACTTCAGAGTTGTTGTGCTGGTCATCTTTTTGTTGTGCAACTTCAATTTAACTCAGCATTTCCAATTGTACTTGTTAATTTTTTAAAATATATAAATATATTGCATAATTTGTTTGTATTCAGTGCTGGAAAAGGCACACTTTTTGTGTTTCTGTTTTATTACTCTGCAATGGCAACACAAACCATCACCTACCACTGAAAGAAAAATAAATACATAACGATCTAAGAACCATGTGTACTGTGACGGTGTCTGGAAATCCACCAGTTCTGGCAGATTTGCTCTCACATTGTTAGTGCCATAAATTTGTTAGCATTGGGTCCAAAGCTTTTATATTAGCAGGCTGCTTTTTTCACAATCACTAAAGCATTGGATGCAGTCTGCTGTTATTATTGAATGACAAATGCTTTTCAGAAATGTGTGGCTTGTGCCGAGCCTCCTTATCAGGCTTGAGTTGACTGAATTAAAAATAGAAAGAAGCTGTATAGCAAAATGCAACATTGTATGCACCAAAGAACAGCAAATAACTAAAAAAAAAAAAGTTTCCTTTGTAATCCCATTAAAATATAAATGGTAAAGATGCAAGCTGTATTAATAGGTGAGGCTATGTCTGTTTTCATTTTTTATTTATATTTCAATTCTTTTCAGCTTTTTTTTTAAGAATTAGTGGTTTTGTGACTTGTTTTTCAATGTTTTGCTTGAAAAACAAGTCAAGAAAAGCAATTTACAGTACCGTATATATATTCCACTTTCTACTTCTTGTTTTTGCTTTATCTGGGAGACACAAGTTATTTACTTATTTGCTTTTAATACCATTAGTTGGCTGTATCTGAATTATTTCCCAAATGTTCAGTCCTTCATATTATCAGATAGTCATTGCATCTATTAATTTGTAAAGTTATTCACTTCTTATATACTAGTTGAAGAACTAATGAGGAAATAGTCCAGCTAAATTCTATTTATTTAATATTTGGCTGTAAAATTGTAAACAAAAAAAAAGCACTGTACCATATGTATATTTGTTCATTTTCTCATCACTATTTTTTGTCAAAGCTTTACTTTTTGCTTTTAACCATAAATCATTCACATAGGAGAAGACTTTCCTAACACGTTTAAAAAAAAAAACAAACACCCACACACCCACAATATACAAAGTAGCACATAAATTTACAATAAAGGGTTGCTTCTTTAAAGGAATACTTTAAAAATGCGATCTACACCTTGTGTCTGCTTCAAGGTTAAGATATAAAGTTTTTTCTTTGAAGAGCAATGTCGACTATACAGTCTCACTGTTCATAAATATATTCAACGGTGCCTTTTAATTACAAAACCCTGCCTAGCGTACTGAAACAATTAACATCTAAAATGTGTAACAGCATGTTGATCAGTGTGAATGCAAACTAAAAACAGAGAGAGAGAGAGACAGATTAGAGGCACTAAAAGATTTGACTGTTTGTTCTCCAATGTCTGATCCAGCATGGTGATTCCCACCTGGTAATTGTTTATGATTTGTGTGAAATCCCAGTTCAGACCACACTGAGCTGTCAGATGATAAATGGATTATGGCACACAATGTGACGTGTTTAGAATGAACTGCTCATTTTTAGATTATTTCTGTCTGCAAACACAGAGGATTAACTGATATTGAGTAGCAGCAAAAATTGCTGGTATAGTTTGACATTATGATGCTATTCAAAATGTCAAGCAGAATGCTATTCCTAATTTTGTCTTGCAGTAAAATGTCTTGCTAAAACAATATGAAAGAAAGTCTTGCTAAAATAACATGAAAGAAACTAAATTTCACAGCAAAGTAAGATTCTGGCTGTATGGTTTTCGATTGGATCTGTCATCAATTCTCTGCTCTACATACCCACACTTTTATCTTTTTTCAGGTCAAAATCTGCAAACAACTCAGTGCCAGTAGAATGTTGTTTGACTGATATTTTACTACCATACTTCCTCTTTAAATGCATTTCTAACTATGACAGGTGTCCTCTGGGAAAACACAGATGGACTGTTTACCATTCTTGTGTCATTTCATATATTGTTCATTTCATATGTTTAGTTTAAAATCGACTCAGCCCGACATGTTTTTCCCCTTTTTTCCTCTTTCATTATTCAAAAATGCTTCACCTCAGATGTATGCCATGTGGCGTATTTGGGCACATTGGACCGAGAGACACATCATATCTTCACAGGAAATGTTGACAGTTCCTTAAAAGCTTTCATTAAGATGATCCATTTAACATTGCATGCTGGCAGCTTGCAATATTTTTAGGTCTGATGATCAAATATATTTTCACAAGTGTTAAAGGGGCAAATAGGATAGCAGAAAAGAATACAAGCAACTTTGGTTGTTTTTTGGGTCATCTAAATTCAAGCAATTTTAGGATAATCAACAGAGGACAGCATGAAAGATGACCAATGATACAATATATCAATATATATATTGTGCACAATGCTATTATAATGTTTAAAGATTTGGAAAATTGTTGCTAAATTGATGGTTTAGGATAATGATTGCAAGAAACTAGAATTTCCAAGTAGGAAAACAGTTAAAGATGAGGAAAATAAGTTTGTGTATATAGGTCATATGTTGTGCAGATTTAAAACATGCACAAAGCTAATGTCCAAGGATAACATCCAGAAAAAGCACTGTGTATATAATAAAACCTTCTATGACTTATCTTTCACTTGTATTCTATCAAAGATGCATATTTTTTTGCTGTACTTGTAAGGTTTTTTTTTCTTTCCCCCAAGCACTCCTTCCGAAATCCAGGGAGATCACTGTGAAGGTAATTTGTAATTCAGAGCACTACAGAGGCCCAGGACTGTGTAGCAGGTGCCCTAACATATCAGAAATTAGACTCAGAAAGACAGGAAAAGGGGGAATTCTGCCTCTCTGAATGTAAGAGTACTTTACACATATTATTTCTGCACCATTTGGCCGAGTCTCTCAGCATGCGCCTACAGATCTGCTGACTTTACCCTAATGTCTTACAGTGAAGCAGTTACAAGTTTAGACAGTAGTGAGCCCTTAAATAAGATCCAGGAAAAGTAATCCAGTGGTGATTTATAAACAATGTTTTCTGTGAAGCAGATGTAAGAACATGTTTAGTTTTTTGCCAGACTTAGTTGTAGTTTCTAGCCTCTTGACACCATGTTGCTATTAATAAATTGCTTAGATTGTGTTCTGGATAGTTACTTGATTTGCACTTAATCCATGATTTATGAGGAGCTCGTAAAAAATGTGAGCCTGCTCAAAAGCTTTTTCAGCAGGTTCATGTTTTGTATAAAGGTTTTTTTGGAGGTTTTTTGTCTTATGTCTTTCTTAGAATTCACTGCATGTGGCATGAATTCTCCCTCCCTTTGCTCGCTGGTCATCATTAACATGCAGGACTGTGTCTCAGTGAGAGAAATGTTGTTTTCTACAAGACTCTCTGTGCACCTGAGTCACTCGTCGTGCAGTTCCTTTATCAGCGCACAGCAGCAGGATGGAAGAGCACATCTTGGACTGATAGTAGGGCTGCCGCTACTGACTAATCCTGCTCACTGCCGCAGAAATAAACAAATAAATAACCAAGGACTTGAGAAAGGAACGAAGTGAACATTTCTGATGTATAGAGAGCAGTTCAAAGGCTTTCAGTCAAATAAAAAAAAAAAACACCACTCCCCATCTAGAGATACAGGTGAAGGCTATGGAGACAGTTTTTTGGATTAGAAAGTCAAACAGGAAATACAACTGATTGTACAAAGAACATCAAAATAAGTTTACATATATATATAATACATATTTTAGATATATTTGCGAATAGTTTTGTGAATATCAACAAAAAAGTAAAGGTAATTTTAATGACTTGTATGGCTTATAGTATCTTTTGTACAGTATTTTTATTGCGTATTACATGTATGTATTATATACCTGTTCTAAATTTCAGTAGCATAAAAATATATACTTTAGTTTAACAATATTCAAACAATTTCTTGTGTTGCATCTGATACATTAGCATAAGCAATTTGATCGCCAGCTAAGCCAGAGTGCAAAAATAGAAAACAACTCAAACACTTGTTTCATCATTGATCATTGACAGGGACGACTTTACTGGTCTGTCAATGTTTTCATTTTTAGCTGCAGTTTGTTGAGTGTTTAATTTAAATACATCTTTTATTTTTAAAAATATAAACTTCTGAATCAGGTCAACTTCTATCTAGCGAAGACATTGTGTGATGTCAGTGGAATGGACATTACCATGTCCAGTTTTCTCTTTATTTATGGTTGGAGCATGCGGTGTGGTGTGTATTTGTCGGTAACCAGGAGAAGCTGGAATGGAGTATAATTTAGAAAAGTCCCTCTCCATTCATTTCTTGTGGAACTTGTGCGATGAAGCGACATACTCTTGTCCTCATCCAACCTAGTGATTGTGAAATTTTGAGCTTTTTCTCATGGATGTGCACATGCAGGCTATCAGAGTAAATGAATGAAATAAGCACCTGAAATAATGAAAATGTTCAACTTGCGGCCTGCTGTTGCAGAAACCTTTCATCTTTCATCACTTCCTGTGTGTTGAGCCCATGATGTAAATAATTTTCTGTGGGAGAGAGGCTTTTAGGTCAAAATAGGTAGCTTGATTAATATTAACGCGTTAAAAATTTCAGCTTAATCACATGCGGTATTGCGTCAATGCTGACAGTGCTAGTGCAAACAAATATTCTTTTCAAATGTGAGGCGGAGACCCCCTTCACACATAATTACTATGAGACCTATTGCTGTTGTAAATAGTTCACTGCAGATATTTTGTAAATGGTGGGAAGTGGGCAATAGGGGGCTCCATTTACACCAGACAAAAGGGAAACCTGGATCCAAAGTCATTAAAATGGCTCAATGCTCTATTTTCTAATTTATTAAGACTAATAATGGAGAATGAAAAATACTAATTCTCAAAGGGGTTCTTTAATTTGATGGAATTTACAACAGTGAATTCTACAAGGACACTTCTGGTACATGAATAAATCTCACAAGAAAGCTGAAAAATTAAAGTAGTGCAACATAATCTTCAAAATTTACAGCAAAACCTTAAGTTCTACTGATTAGCTCCAATAAAGTAGAATGTTTTTGCCTGCCTGCAGAAACAAAAAGACAGTCTGATTGAAGCGACTAACCCAGAGTAAATGCATTATAAATCTTTGTGATAGCTTTTCCTCACGATGTGTGTTTCTAATACTAAATACATAATGTAAAAGTCTAGAGGCCTGAAAGTTTTTCTCAGTCCATGCAGAGTGTGCGTAACACGGATGATGTTCTGCCTGGAGGCAAACTGTGGCAATAAAAAGCCTTTCAGGCGGACAGGTTGTCAGTACACGTTCAGTCAGTGATGGTGCAATTGCTGCCGGCTCTGAATTTTTGAGAGTTTAGATGGCTGTGTGATGGATGTATCTAAATCATCTCAAAAGGGGAAAAAAAAAATCTTACCCACTGTTACTGTCAGTGTGATATATCAAACAAATATAGTAGCCTTTACATTGATTGCATTATAAAATACATATAAATACAACAGTAACTTTAAGAATTGTTTAACTTTGAGGCATTCTGAGTGTCTCCTACTTATTCTGTTCATATTTCAAGAATTTGTAGACTTGTTGGGGGGGATTATCCCAAAATCCCTACGGCCAAAACCCCTATAGCCAAAATAATAAAGTAGAAATATATTTAAATCTATAAGTAGGACAATTTTGGATCAACCCTCTGTCCAATCAAATGTACTCACTCACCACAACAAAACCATCCAAGTATGTTTTGATATGTGTCACTACACTTTAGTATGTTCTACTTTGCTGTTGTTTTAAGATGTTGGAAGTGGAATATTACTTCCACCATCACCTATCAAACTACTCAAAAGAAAAGCCTCTATGATGACACATTGAATTAACACCCAGCTCAGCATTCTTTCCATGCAGATTGAAAAAGAAGTGCTGCATCTAACTCTGGACTTCAGAAAAGCTCAGTGAAAGACATGGTACATGCACCCATTCCCCCTTGCTATCCACTTCCTTTGAAAGGATGACAGCTACATCACAGCAAGTCAAAATTTTGAAGCCAATACTTGGCAGCACAGCAATATTTTATTTTATTTTTTTCACTCAACAGCGGAAATCAGGGATCCTACAGACATCACAGAATTCGCTTTATTTCCCTTGCTGCCTGTGCTCCCTCTGTTGTTATCCTCTGAAGGCTCAGTATGACCCCCAAACACACCAGACACACTTTGTTGTTATTTTCAATATAAAATATCCATTCAGGGATTACTTGATGCTTCTCGGTGTTTATTCTCCTTCTCGCCTACGCAGTTTTCACTAAATGCAAGACAAATTGAGCATTTTTAGAGCTGGCACTTCAGTGGAAGCGTTTGTCAGCATCACGCCCCATGCAAAAGCATTTGAAAGTTAACACGCCGTGTTTCTGCACGAACATTGTGATAAGTTTGTGGCTTATTTTATGAAGAGCAGTAACTCACATCGAAGAAGAAGTATTTAAAGGGAAAATGATGACTACAATAAGTGTTAGAGGGACATGAGGACGGCAGGAAGGGCATGCTTGAAATGGAAGAGCGATGATGTTTGCTGCCCAGTTAGTCTTTGAGATGCAGCTTCATGCTCCTTTAGTGTGATATGCGTCATTGATCTCTTATTTCAGAGCTCCAGTCAGACTCTTCCAATGTTTTTCAGTGGCTCACTCAATGGTAATGTCCTCTTTTTCTCTCTCTTTTTGTCTCGAGCTACAGACAACCCCTTATCACTGCACAATCATCTCCATACAGAATTTAGGCATTACTTGTGATTGTAGTAGATTAGTAAAATCATCATGTTCGTGTAAACAAAAACAGAAAAAAAAAGAAGGCAAAAAAAAAAAGCTCTGTCGTGTTTATTTTTTTCTTTTTCTTTTTTTCACCTTGTGGCACCTGTGTGAACCAACACTGCTGTTTGTAATCAGACAGAATGCTTTACCGGACACCTGCATAGGTAAGGTCGGGGTCTGCAGAGGTGAGAACTGCTTCAGTGTTTGCCATTTATCACCACCACAGTGGGGAGGGAGGAAACCTGCTGTGAATGCAGAGCACTATTATACAATGCTGGTCTCTTGATGTTTCTAGAGATAAACATAATGCTTGGGGCCAAGTGCGCCTTCCGTCATTATTTAGAGGACTTTGAATTGGAATCCCTTTCCTGTAGGCTTGCCGGGATTACTTAGTAAACGCGATGTTTACAAACAAACGTTCATGTTTTAAGGGGCTGGATGAAGGCATTTATGAACACTGCATTCAATATTTATGCTGCTCCTTTTTTGGCTTCTCCAGTTCGACCGAACTTAGCAAATACCTTTCTATAAAACACATGTGAAACATTCATAACTGCTGTCACTTTTTGTCTGGCAGAAAAAGTTTTTCAAAGTAAGGATTTTTATGCTTTATTTCATATAAAATTTATATTAATGCTCTATGTGCTTGATTTTTTTCCCCCCCCTCTCTTTTTTCACGTCTATGAAATAGAAGTGTCTGTTGTGGAAATGTGACAAAAAAATGCCAAGTTACTTCTTTCAATGGAGCTTTTGCAGCACATCGTTTTTTTTCTAAAAAGGTTTTGCAATGAGCCCATTTGTTATTTTTGTTCCACTTTCTGTTGCTCTACCAGTCAAATTTGAAGTAGTTTAGCATTTTCAGTTTTTGTTGACAAAAATAGACGAATTACTTCAAAAATGTGCAGACAAAACCTAACAAAAGATCTAACGGTAAATGGGGCCTTAACGAGTGGAGGGGGTTTAACATGACATCTGAATATGCAGTGAACGAGGACTGTTTTAAGAATGCTTATTACGCAACTTGTTGATGTCTTCCAATGTAATAATGCTCGTGCTTAATTAATTTACTTTTCAGTACAAATAAGATGAATGATCTAAACGTCTCAAAGAATGAATGAGAGCTTATTTCAAGGTAAAGCTACAGTAAATGTGTTTAGACAGAGTACTCTGCAGATCTTTATGCCTCCTTTTTCAACTTCTTGTCACTTGTATCAAAAGGACACATTTGACTGGCTTGTAAACACCCCATTTCAAAGTTCTTTCCTGTCTCAAGTGGTACTCCAGAACAGGAACAATATATCCTTCAAATTCTGACAACATCTGTTTTCAAAAAAGAGAAAAGGGGGCATTTCATGAACATCTCTTACAAAGTGACATGCTTTCATCCCAGCCACATCCTCCCTTGGCATGTCACTGTATCTATCTTGGCTTTTTTTGCCCTCTTTTTTTTTTTTTTTGCTTTCGGCAGGAAAAGACAGGAGACATGAAACATTTCCCCCTCTTTTTTTATTTTTATTTTATTTTTTTCTTTATCTTGACAAGACTTGTGAAGACAAGTCAGAAAGAGGAGGTGTGCCATTTTTCTCTAACCACTAACCAACAAAATAGAACAGCTTCTTTGCACTGGAGCTATCACCTTCCCCTCAAAGGCCCCAGCAGCACCAGCAGCTTCTTTGATACGACTGAAATGAAGGTTGTGAAGGGGCATCAATAGAAGACTGTATATTGTACTACATGCTCAAGCTGCTAGCGTGCACTCAGTATCTTCTCTTTCAAAGATACAAATTCCCCCCTTTCCCTCTTCTCTTTGATTGTTATTATATCTTGTTATGTGAATCTGAGTGATTTTGGGGGCAATTTAGCTTTTCTCTGTAAAAAAGATTTTTGATAACATCACTCAGCTGCCGTCTGCTCACTTAAAGCCTTTTGCTCACACTTCCTGGTAATAGGCTTGTCTGAGACACAAAAGGCTATACTTGACATCTACCTTGTGATGTCAGTTGTTGGTGGCAGGTTGATGGACAGCCCAGAATGGCAGAGTTGCCCCATTTCTAGTTAATTAGCTCATAGAAGGAAATGAATGCAACAGCGCTTATCAAACAAATTCAAATCCCTTGTAGATACAATGATAGACAGGCTTTTTTTTTTTTTTTTTTTTGCACCACCGTGACCTTCTAGGCAGGACTGTTATCGAGATTTGGAGCCATTTTAACAGACACAATAAATACATATGGAATCCAAATTTTAGGCCCTGAAATATATATTTGATTGTATAAGATCAAATTTGATAAAAGATAACTGTAATGGTATGCTACACATTGTGAAGAAGTGAATATAGCAAATGTTTATGTCTGAAAACGCTGTCCTTCAGCCAACATGTCTAGTAAAAAGATTATAAGCGCAGAATGGGACCTAGCATTAAACAGCTCAGCGTCTTCCAAAAGCCAGAGCCAGGCAACCCTGAAAAAAGCTGCCAATGTAACACACGGTAAGCAAAAATTCAGGTTTGTAATGGGAGGAATTTCTTTTTTAGCTCTCCATATTCAGAACACATAAACACATCAGAGCACACCTCGCTTGGGGGAGGCGACAGGGGCTGCAAAAGAGAGAGTGTGTAGTGGCATAGAATTACCATGAATAATTAAAAGACTGGTGTGAGCATTCTCGTAGCTCTTTGATTGACTCTGAAAGCCCCAGGAAGAAATTGGCAGATGAGAGCAAACTGCAAAATGGCTAGCTCTGTGCACTGAGCTCCCTGCCTAAGATTTGCTCGGCTAAAACCTTGAATCAGCAGTGTGCTAGGAGGCTCTTTTCATGTCTTCCTGCTCCAGAATGGAATTGAAATTTTGCTCATCAAAAAAGAAAAATTAAGGGAACAAAATTAGACAAACTTCAAGAAGTGCAGTTGATGTGTCTGCTTAGTAAACACATTATTGTGTAGAGTCATTATGGATTTTCTAACATTTGTGTATCAGTTAAGTGCTGTAGCTCATTGGTTACCAACTTGTTGAAGGGAGTTTTTTCCAGCACAGATTTACTATCTATTTTTTGAGTTTGTCAAATTCATAGCATGTAGTTACGTAGGAGATTATTAAATAAGAGAGTCTGGCTGACATATGTCACTGTTGGTGAGAGTGACTCACAAGGTGTCATTGGCAAATTTGCTGAGATCGCAAGTAAGAGAGGTCAACAGGGACTGGGGCTTGGCAGCAGACCCTCAGCTTCCCAAAGTGTCCGGATGTGGGTGGCATCCCATTACTCATCCATATCATTTTGCCAAGCCAGCACCAGTGTCCTTAGAAACATGACATGGAGGCCGTTTAGTTATGTCTAAGCTACAGGTGATTGCTTCCTTGTTGTTTTGTAATGCTGTTTTATTATCCAAAATCATCTGCTGTTAATAATCCATGTTATGCCAAACCTTCATGGTCACTGCTTCTTTGAGGATTTACCACTCTTTGTGAATTGTTGTTACCTGTTGTATGATAAAAGGGCCGAACACCTCACATGCACAATATGCTGACAACTCTCTGTCAGCATGTTGCCATGGTTAGTGCTCAGGTCTAAGGCTGTTTGTGTGTATGCATTCTTTATGCACAGCATGACGGATTGCAGAGCCTAAAAATAGGAGGGGTAAAAGGCATGTTGTCTTCTAAAGGCAAAACATTATAATTATTACTTTTTTTTATGTAGAAATTCACTCAGCACTCCTAAAATTACTTTAATACAAAATGCATTTAGTTAGTTATTACAGCAAAATGAAAATATGGCCCATGTTGGAATGCTGTTATTTGACAACTCAAAATCAACTAAGAGAACAAATGAAAGGTTATTTTTAGTCACAAAGCTAATAAATAATGAATGTGGTCCAGTAACATTTATTTTGCATTTATTTTCTTTGGTAAAATTTCGAAAAATAAGGTACACTTTATACATTGTTCCCAGTGAAGTTATATTAATTGTGTTTAAAGACGCGCTCCTTTTTTGGTGGTTTAATTTACACTGAGGTGTGGTTAGAATATTTGTCAAGAATGAATACAAACTTTATGATTACCTCATAAGAGGATGTACATTATCAGTAACAGTGTAACATTTTATTTAGTAGTATCAGGGTAAAACGGTGCTAAATACTAATACACTACCATTTTCCAGTTCTTGTTTTTGATATAAAGCACATTGGAGTTTATGGCTCTAAATGACTATAAAATATTACGAGGGCTATGAATGCCTTTGCAAAGCACTGCAAATAGTTTAAAAGTTTATCTACTGTTGTACGCCCTTTTAAGTTGTAGAAAAATATGACTAGGTATTATGAGGTGGTTGAAAGTCTGTGACAGTTTAACAAGAGGAAAGTAAGAGCACTGAATTACTCTCCTTGTTTTGTGCACTACGTTGTTTTTAGAATTAGCAGATCCAGTTCGATACCTAATCTTCACTGAGCATCAGAAGTGCTAAAGGCTTGCAAAAGGTTTGAAAATATAGTAGATCACAATTTCTGACTCAAGTCAATACTCGGTGAAGCAAAGGGTCATTGTGCGTTTACGTGAAAGGTCTCTCACAAAATAGCCACACAATTTTCCATGTATACAGACAGGTTCATTCAAAGAACATTAAATTCTGAATGTAGCAAAGTTTTGCCATTGCTGTTGAAATCCTGTATCTGTGGTTCTTTCAACTAAACTCTGAAAGGTTTGACAGAATGATAGAAGTAGCCTGCAACACCGGAAGAAGGATGGAAAATTGCTAGATGTCCCTGTCAGTCAAATGTAATTTTTCAACCTGTAATGTCAGATAGTGAGCATTAATAGCATTGATACAGTGTATGGCCAACTGTTTTGTAGTTCCCTTCCCATTACCCATGACCACAAAAAAGCCTCAAGCAAAATACATCTTGAAAGTAGTTTTGGGATAATAGTGTGTGTGTATGTGTGACGGGGGGCTGAAAGAAAGGAGGGAAGATAGAAAGAAAGAAGTAACAAAAAAGAAAGAAAGGAAAAAAAAAAACATTGTGGGGTTGCCGGTTAAAGTAATGGTACTGTTAATGGTTCCAGGCTATTTTGTACATCAAAGTACACAGAAAAGGAGAGGGGAAAAATAGACATCTAGGGAGAACGAGGGAGGGAAAAGTCTGCTGCAGGCCATTTGATTGTCATTGTTTCTCTTAGGTCATATGGGAGTGCAGTAGTCTTGTTTTTATTCTTTTTGTTTCACTTCATCTGTTCTCCCTTCTTCTCCAGCAATATTCAACATCACAGTTAAAGATGCCCGTTGACACAAGGCTGTTGCAAGTACAGCGAGCTCACCTTTGTTTTTTCGTGGATCAGAAATGAGACACTGCTCTCTGTCCTGCCTCTTTTTGTGTCTCTCTAATGTGCTTTCTCTGACCTACCCTTCTAAGCCTTTCATAATTGTTTTAAAGTAGTCAGTCTTAATCGCTTCATCCCTCTTCAAATCTCATCATACCTATTCTTTAATCTCCTCAGAGAAATAGTCTGTCTGCATACAGTTATTCTTAATATAATCGTTATGGATATATGATTTAAATGAGCACATTTATTTATTTTTTTTCTATTGGAGCTGTGATTTGATTTCATTATACCTTACTAATCTGGCTAACTCAACATCTGTGCCCCTAGATAGATATCATCTGCCAGATGCTGGTAATATGTGTTCTCATAAGATTCTGCAAATATCCATGCTGTCTGGTGAACAAACACATGTTTTGTCAACAAATTGATGGCCTTTGTTTAAAAAGTTAATGTATTACTTCAACTTTTTCGAGGTTTGGGGATGGAAAGTGGGACTCCAGAGGAGAGGGACTCATCACTTCCATTTCTTATTGAGATTTACCCAGGGGCGCAACTAGATATTTTTGAGGTGGATGGGAACATCTCACCGGCGTCCCCCCCCCCCCACCCGGCCCCGACATAAACTTGTACAACTGGCCAAAGAGCCACTTCTGTTAGCCTGTGTCTAGAACCGCCTCTGGGCTGCAGGTCTGAGGCATTTTGTTAGCATGTTTTCTATCATTCTTATAGCTTGATAGGAAGCCTGATCCAAACTAGCCACCCACATTAATAAAATGGTGAAATTATATTGACCACAAAACACTGTATTTATAAAAGATAACCAGCCAACCAGAATATTTACAACTGTATTGTTGATAAACTGACATTTCTTACCTTCTGTCAATCAACCACCTTGAAAAGCTTTTCTTTGTCTCTCCAACATCTTCATCCCCCTCTTCCGTTTTCTGTTTTGTGTCCCGGAGTTTTTTTTCCATCTTTAGCTCCCTGTTGTCGAGTACATTACTACAATTCAAATTTAAAAGAAGAAAAAAACGCACCTCAGCGCTTCTCGAAGGGCCGCTGCCAGAGCTACATGTATGGGAGGGGAGGAGCGCCTAATCAGTGCTGTTCCTCTGTTATTGATAATTTTATACACAAACAGCGTTTAAGTACATAAAATGTTGACAATAAAAAAAAATTCCCACATCGCTTTTGCGCCCCCTCTAGTGCAACGCCCCTATGAGTTGCATACAGTACATAGCCACCTTTTGCGCCACTGGATTTACCTCTGAATAGGATTTAAATATTTATATGTAGACACTTTTTCAATGCTTAAAACAATATAAGACCATAAAGAGTTGATGCAAACGGATAAAACAAACTTGGCAAAGGCCTTTGCTCTAAATTAATACCAGTGAAAAGAACAATAACTAAGACAAATTGAAACATTTTAACAGAAATCAATCAATCAATCAATCAATCAATCAATTAGAACTACTGTGTAAATTATGTGCGAACACATGCATATCTTTACATAATCACAAGTGAATAAACTCTCAAGACAAAAGAGGGGAAGTGCATTATAATGTTATAATAAGTTGCTAATTAATGCTAACAATGTATCAAGCGACGATTAATAAAATATATATTGTTACTTTACTGTAAGAGTAAAGGCAGATTCTTTATCTGAAAGACTCAAATTCTATTTAAATCATGTTTGCTTTCTATTTCTAGGCATTACCAAGATTTTCTTTTGTTGGTTTCAGTGAGAAATAAAGGCAAAATTATACAGGTTTGTCAGGCCATTTTGTAGCTACATCAATAAACCATAACATTATGTTCCCATTCTGACAAGCTAACTGCAGGGGTCCTGAGATTTGGTGGTACGTGGAAAAACAGGATCTCTCCAGTAGCTTAAAGCTGCAGCATGAAACTTTTACAAAAAAAAAAAAAAAAGTTTTTTCCATACTTAGTAAACTTGTCACCATGTTGTGACAAACTTAATAATTATTTGTTAAATTATTATTTATTTTTTAATAATAAATTCTTGTGCATTCTTGTGACAATAATGCTACGGTTCAAGGGCTGATGAGAGGTTTTTTTGGCTAAGATTGAAGAATGCTGAGTTTGTTCCTAAACTGAACCTATTGAACAACATGCTCTGTTCATCTGCTCTGTCCAGATTTCCTTCCATTTGACCTTCTTCTGCCTCGAGCGACTGGTTTGTTTTATCCCTGACCACATATTGTTCTGCAGTGGCTTGCTCTCTTGGTTCTTCATGTGTGCCTCAAATCTTGGCTTTAAGGTTTTGTTGTTTTTTCTATGCTCAATAATTCTATGTATCAATCCCTGAAGGGACTTTTTTTCATGTTTTGCCGTTCTTGTATATCCAGGTTTTTTTTGGGTTTTTTTTACTGGGGAAGCATCTGACAGTTCTGGTAGGACTGCGGTTATACACACAGACGTTTACATAATAGCTCACACACTCAGTCATGGCGTTAGTGTCCTCTCCATGCGGCTACAAGAGTGCATCCCAGTCTTCAGCCTCAAAACCTGTGGCCATCTTATCGATATTCTTTCAATTCCAAGTTAACTCTGAACAACGGGTTTATACCTTAAGCTGAGAAAAACAAGCTTATGATTTCTTTTGCCAAGAAGAGCTCTATCTTTGGAGATGTATGCATCCCTGACATTTGCATAAAATAAATCCAACAGGGATGGTTTCTCTGGTGACACAGCTGACAAACTGTTGAAATGATGGAAATGTAGCCGAGAGTGAGGCATGGTTAAAATCCCCAGATAATGCTACAAGTGGGTTGTTATGTTGTGTCTGTAGCTTAGAAACGAGCTGATGGCATCACATGCAGTGTTAGCAATATTTGATGGTGGAATGCATATGGTTGCTAAAATGACAGTGGAGGTAAATAGTATGGATAATGATATCCTGCTAACAGATTAATATATATTATTTCCATGTCCTTGATGACGCCATGTTTTATTTACAATAATTGCTTTTGGTTTTGCTTCTCTTTGAAATCTGAGTCTGCTCATTTGGTTAGAAAGCTGAGCAGAGAGACATTGGAGTCAGGAATACATTTCTGCCACCATCTATAAGTGAAACACATGATAACGAATTCCCCATAATCTGGCTGGGTCTTTGTTAGCACTTGTAGTCCATCCGGCTTGTTTCCAAAGAGCTCACGTTCCTGTTAAGAATGGTGGAAATTACGGTTTGTTCTGCATCCAGAGTGCCTACTTTTCAACTCATCTGGGATTTGGGGTGATAGTACAGGAATAATTTACTCTTGTGAATTCCCTTCATTTTTCTGTATGCAACGTTAGTCCAATGTTCCTGTAAAATGAGAACACAATAATATTAATGAAAAGAAAAGGTTTCTATAGTTACATATAGCAACTTCTAAAGCTTTTAATAAAGTAACAGCAAACTGCCACATTGAGCAACGTAGTGAAACAGACACCTAACGGAAGAACATTTTTTATTTTTTTTTTACAGAACAAGAATTTCTTAAAGAATTTTATTACATCTCTTAACATTTAATCCAAGTCATGAAGATATTGTCCCTTGTAAATTAGCTCAGTAAAAACCCAGAGTGGTCAATTGCTCCTTATCATGTCTGACAAATCTAGGTGTTTCGTCATGGAGATTTTATTTAAGTGTTGACATGTTTAAACAAGCATAACACATTAGGAGACCTGAATCAGTCACCATTTCTTCCATTATTTGGACCAGTCAGTTTTCAGGAAACCATCACAGCTTGATAGTTCCCTTCGTGCTGTGAAAGGACTGACACTGAAATGGAAGCTACATTGACCATGTAAAATGAGTTCTTTGAACTATGATCAGCTGCAGCTCCTGCAGTGGACACAAATAAGAGGAGAGACCGCCTCTTGAGAGAGCGTTATGTAAGTTATCACCTGTATTGTCCTTTGTCTGAGGGATTCAGGTTTAACTCCAGATCAAGACTGTTGTTTTTCACAGTCTAAAATTTCCTTTTTTTTCTTTTTTTTTTTTTTTTTTTTTGCTTTCTGTATTGACTCAGTAATTTACTTAACAGTGCTTGTGGCTGTTAGGATACAAATATGAACTTCTTCGTTAAAAATGTGTCACCAGGATTCCTCATCACCATCTGGCTCTTTTGGCAAATTGGCAAGAATTCACCCAGGTGACTGAATTGCACACCAATATAAGCATTGAAAAAACCCATATGTGCAACTGAAGTCTCAGAATGAAACCAGTATGAATTTGACTGAAGTTTAATTTATGTTTCGGAAAGGGTGTTTTCTAAGGCAAGTGTTGAAAGTCAACAGAAATCCATCAGAGAAGGTCCGTCATGCACTGACGTACAGTTAAAACCATGTTAATCTAAAAGTTGCAAATTGGAGCCTCTTCCTTTTTCCTTGCCTCTCTGCAGGGTGTCCTTCAGGTCTCCTTCCAGCATCATGTGTGAGAGCCTGTCCAAAGAGATTTGACAAGGGCCCTGCAAGGAGAAAGAAATAAAACCCAGAGAGATGAGGCAAACATATTAATCTTGTTAAGTTAAACGCCGACCCCCACCTCCTCTCTTCGTGCTTCTCCGCTCGTCTCTGCTCCCCATTCCCCACACAGATAATGTGCTCTGCTCACAGTGAAAAATCAGCTAATTTCAGACCACTACTCAGTCTGGCTTACAGAGGCTCTTAGGGTGGTGCAAAGCTCTGTGCAGCTCCTCCATTAGTCGCCCCCCACCACTGTCTCCGCCTTTGTCACTGTCGCTGTTTCTGTGTCTGACTGTGTCTCTCTGCAACACACACATTTAATCTTCAGTCGCTATCCCTTTTCGCTCTCTCTATCTCTCTCCGAACGCGCACACACATACAGGAAACCATGTGCACATTTATCTTACCCTCTCATCCCCAGTCCAGCTGTGACCTTGAGATGTTTGATGGATGCAGGTCTTTGAGGAAAGTGAGTTTTAATTTTTAGATTGACATGGATGGGACTGATAGATTTTGTTAGTGACAAAGGAACGGGGAGTTTGGTGAAAGACAAAACACAAAATCACACAAATTACAAGCAGAAGAGGAGGAAAATGTAGAGGCTTCCACAGTCTGTAGAGCTGATGGACAATGTTTCCCCCTTGTGGTGCTGGCAAGCAGGTAGGATATCTTTTGTGTGCATTTTTGAAACCCAAACAATACAGATGAGAAAATGGTTGTTTACGTTTGCTGAGTGCAGTGACTCGGCCCCCTGTGGGGAGCAGAAAGGACATGGAAATAAAGTTCATTGTTCAATTTTGATTTCTCTGTCTGTTTTTCTTCCAAGTCCACTTTCCATTTGAATTCGCTCTATCCAAAATGATGTCTAATTCTGAACACAAGTAAAGGAAAAGAAGCATTTAGCTTAGCAAGATTCTAAGTTGAAACCAAGCACCCAAACAGTATGTTTTCAAACCCCTTTTTTTCAGTCAATAGATTGTAGTGAAATGTAAATCTGTTAAAGAAATGTTTTACATACAATTTTTCTTATGCAATGTGCAATATCCCCTTTTTTGATGCCCTGCACTTTCACCAAACCAAAAGATTCTTGAATTCCAAATTGCTCTTAAGTATGTACTTGTATTTAGTTGGACTGCTATTCAGCCAAACAACCTGTACTGACCAAAAGTTAAAAAGCTATGAATCCAATATATCAAGGAATAATTACATAGTAATTGTCACATAATAAACTGGTTTCTTTGCATTGATCTTCACCATGGGTGACGACTAAAACCTATATATTTTGTAAGAATTGATATTATTAAGGAATGTGGCTTTCATAAGATAGTTTATACCAAAATGAGCATGTTTGCATTTATAATAGTCTGGTCTTTATATAACAACAAACATTAATGCCAGATGTTAATTTTTGACTGTGTTTAACAATATATATTTTAAGTTATATATTATAATTTAAACAACTAGTTGTTGTTTTTTTCTAGTCCAAGACAATTAGACAACTGTTTTACAGAATATTTTTAACAAAGTTAGAATGTAAATGGTGTATAACCATTTTGTTTTCCTCAATACCTCATCTCTAAAATAATGCTAAATACTAAAGCATTTTTATCTGCTCTCATAACCAAAAGTGACTGTTTATGAGTTATTTTTTTTTCCTATTCTCTCAATGGCATTAACAGAAAAATCTTCTCAGTCAACAGAGCCAGATACTGTGAGAGAATTTTACTGCAGTAACTATCACTACTGCGCCTTACTTTCCAGTGGTACAGCATGATGTTTCCACTGAGGAATGAGATTATCCTTTAGCTTAAGTGACCACTGAAAAGCCCACATCACTGTCATATCCGGACACATTTCCTTTTTACATTTCCAGGATCCTCTTCCTTTTGCAGCGCACTGGAGGTCAGTACACTAATGCTGACCAATGCTTTTTAGAAGTGAAAGTGGTCTTCTCTTTCATTTGTGCCAGCTAAAAATCTGAGGTCTTTCACTCTCAATCTGTCTATCCATTCATCTGTCTGTCTGCATTAAAGTAGAAAGAAAAAAAATATAGAAAGACAGACTCGAACAACAGCAGAAGATGCCAGAAGAACTAAACTGCTTCATATTTTCCCTTTGGCCATTAAAAGGCTGAGTCGTCTAATATTTGTATTAAAGATGGTCAGAAAAAAAACCAAAACACCCTTCTTAACTAAATAACTTAAATAATACTTTCAGTGGAGCTTCACTATCTACCATAATGAAGTACAGAGGATATCCAACTAAACTGACCAACAGATGGAATTAGACATGTCTAAGCTGAACCCAGTGTCACTTGGCCACAAACATTTGCTGGTACAAAGTGTGTGCATGTGTGGGGGTGCGTTTGTATTCGTGCTTCTTCCCCAAATGTCCAAGCATATGGCTACCCTGTAGCTGCTGATATGTCATTAATGCTACCCTGCCCCAGAAGCTTAAACTGTATGTGGAAAACACTGGCTGACGATCCTGTAACGGTACTGCCCGTCTCCACCATTACAACACTGGTTTTAAGGTCATGATAACATTTTACCATGAACGATAGAGATAATTCCTTAAATGTGCAAGAGAGATGGGGGGGATTATCTCTACGGATATCTCTGCACAGCTTTAACTTTGTCCTATCGCTCAGTTTCTGCTCACAGCCTGATGTGCAGCTTCATGTAGTCAAAAGCTTATGTTTATTCATAGTATCAACTTCCTCCAGGTGCTCTGACAGGAGTTTTTATATGACACTACACCGCTAATCCTGCAAACATCAATCCAAACTGCCTATGATTTCATAAAACGACAGAAGAAACATATTTAATTTTTATGATTGCATCCTCTCATTTGACCTTAGGCAATAATGTATTG
The DNA here is from genome assembly GCA_903066825.1 of Alfaro cultratus. NCBI lineage: Eukaryota > Metazoa > Chordata > Actinopteri > Cyprinodontiformes > Poeciliidae > Alfaro > Alfaro cultratus. Next base: position 13,933 of record CAEFZX010016469.1, on the reverse strand, counting down.
AGTTTTAGATTAGAAAAAAAAAGCCTGACAAATAAAATGGTTGTCCTTCATGAGGAAAAAAGAAATCTAGCAATTTCTGTCCTTTTATTTCTGATACATCGGAATTCAAAAGCTTACACATCCCTGATATAAAAAGCAAGGATTTTGTAGTGTAAAAAAGTGCACCATGATAAACCATGTCAAGCATCCCCCCATCTGTAATGTGTATAGAGTCTTCTTGGGTAGGAGTTGGAGCGCTATATCTTGGCTGGATAATATTTGCACATTTTACCATGCCAAGGTTAGTAGGTGAGGACATCTCTCGTCTACAATCCTCTTTAGTTAAACCAGTAGGTCTTCTCTCCAATTTAATTCTGTGCTCTTGACCATTTATTTTTCCTTTCATAAGGATGTGCACTTGGTCTCACTGAGTTGCTGAAAAAAGAATCTCTCTTCATCTTCATCCTTGTTGCACACACTTAAAGGTTTTAGGTCAAAAGCTGACTTGATTATAATTTCATCCAAATCAATAAAAACCCTTGATCCCATCACTATGTTTTACTATGAGTGCTGTGTGGTTTTTGTAATGTTTAGTATTTTTTTTTTCTCCCAAGCTCATCTTTCAGAATGGAGGCACATAAACAGTGCCTTTAAAAAAATGACAGTGTTTTAAGGAACCATGTAATGCAAACCCATAAAACATCTGAACCGGTCTTTAAATGACTGATTATAAGACATCCCAGTGCAAGTGAATGCAGCACATAATGATCTGCTCGCCTTGTAGCACTCCCTCTCTCTCGTGCGTTTTCCTGGTGGTGGTGAGAAAGTGAAGAGAGCCGAGGGCAACAGCCTAGAGGCTTGCATCCCAAAAAGGCACTTAAATTTAAAACTGATTGCCGTGTAAGTCCCATGGAGCTGCGTGCACCTCTATGGCGAGGGGGGAGTTGGGCTTCACTTGCGCGCAGCTCAGCGCAGTGCAGAGCTGTTGGTGCGCAGAGCATACAAGTTAATAAATTTTAGAGTACAACAAAGCTGATGCCACTTTTTTTTTTGTGGAAGCCTCAATGGTTATGACGTGAAACAGTGCTGGATAACAGTAGGAAAACTGCTTTTGTGAGCAAACTTCACAAATGATTGCTAGTAGAGTTAGGGTCAACATTTAACATCTAAAGCCAGAGAAAATTTGTTGCAGAAAGAGACACAGCGACAAGGTGAGAGAGAGAAAAAAACATGTTGGAGATGTGTTAGTGTTGGTATCCCAGCATTCTTTCAATCGACACATTTTTTTTATTTTTTTACTTTGTATTTAGTTCACACTGCAGGTGTTAAAATATAATCGAGATGTTGAAGATTTAAAAATCACATATCCAATATAATGCAGTGACTGTGTAGGATGACAGAGAGATGTTGAACACTTCTGATTATATAAGTAATTGACAGAAACCTGCTGTAACTTATAGAAATATACTTATTTCACCAACACATTTGCATGATTTAGAGGAGGTGAAAGAGTAACAGCTGACTTTCTGGTATAAGATGTTTTCTCTTCCTGCTCTAAGAAATTGCTTTAACATCATCATTTGCCAAATGATGTGTATTTATTGATTTAGTCAATAAAAAACATATATTGTGTCAAATGCTGCTTTAATGAATGAAAGCAGCTTTTAATGAATGAACTAGCCTTTAAATGATTAATTAATTAAATTAAAATAATATTTTGCATATGTATCACATTTTTATACCCCTGAAAAAGTGGTGTATAGAAAATGTGTAAAGCCTACTGTAACAGTTTTTATTCTTTTACTTTTGCAAGTCAGCCTCCCTTTTGCTTTTGCTGTGGACTAGAACGACTAGAATTACTGTGAATCTTAAATTAGACAGATGGAATCCAAGTTTTTGATTGGGTTTTTGAATTCTACACTGGTAGTTAATATTGGACAAACAATACTCTAACTCAAACTTTTTCTCCATCCCAAACTGTTGAGTATGTTTCAGGTCAAATAGCAGTGAAATGTTTATTTGAATAGGGATAAGCCTGGAGAGATGAACACTAGAAGGCCTCTGATAGTCCAGCAGAAATCACAGGGGGTCATGACATGCTTTAGCTAAGAGAGAGGCAAGAACCCTTTCAAGAACAAGTACAGGAGAATAATTGGAGTACAAGTGCTAGACTCGCATTACCGGAGCATGAGGGTAAGTGCTTTGGAGTTTATGTGTGGTTCTGTATTGGTCTGTGTGTGTGTGTAAGAGAGAGAGAGAGAGAGAGAGAGAGAGAAAGAAAAGAGAAAGAAGGAGAGAGAGAGGAAAGGGAAAGAAGACAAGAACAGAGACAGATCAAAAGAGAGACACTTGATGTTGGAGCCAGGAACACAGAGACAGATCGCCCTGAAGGTTGGTAGGATACCTTGGGAGGTCAGAGTAACATGACCTAAAACCAATGTTTCACTACAGTGGAGAGAGTGATGAAGCCTCTTGTGATTTGTCTGGTGTTAAGAGCCAGCTAACTGCCTTGAGTGCGAGTGTCATTGAGGCCATTTATCCTATCATAGGTGAATGAAAATGTTTTTGTTGTGACAATTACTGTGGTCACAGTTGTGGTGGCTGTCCATATATTGTTTTTCTGATCACGTCAATTCCTAGAGAGATGACACGCAACATGTAAGTAATTGTCTTAATATCGCTTTATACCAGAGTGTCTGTTCTTACCAAAGACTAGTCCAGAAAGCAAAATAGGGGAATACTTACAGATTCCCCTATATATGTATTTTCACAAACAATGACGCATTAAACATCTTTTATGTTTCTCATTTACCTGTGGTGTCCGGTAGCATAGCAATCATTATTGTTTTCCAAGCACCAAGGACAAAATTAACTGATTGTTTTTCTTTTCACAAGTGGAGCATTGCAACTCAACTAGATATTTATATAAATATAAATTACTAGAAAATACTTTGGGTTTAGGTGTATGGAGACAGACAGAATGGGAAAAAAGTTCAAACAGGAGAGAAAACCACAGTGGGACTCTTCTTGTACAAATACAGAACGAGAAAAAAACACAGGATAAAAGTAAATATGCATATTTTATAACAACAGTGTCACACAACAACACATGGTACCAATTAAGTAAGTAAGACGTAAGATGAAACTAACTGTGGATGTGTGGAACCACAGACCCCTTTCATTAGACCTGAAACAGACATGGAGGAGATCGGAGCCCCAGATATCTAGAGGCCCTCCAGAGCATGGAAGCCCCAAGGAGGACCACCTCAGGGACTCCCTCTCTGCCTCCCTCCCGAGAAAGGCAGAGGAGAGCCCCGACAGCCACAGTTCACTAGTGACAAACCCACAGGCCGTGGGCCCAAGGGCACACCACCTGTCCAGCAGCAGAGGCCCAACAGAGGCAGGGGGCTCCAATGAGTAGCCATCGGGTGTGAGCCGACAAAAGCAGCTCCGAAACATCAGAGGGTACACCACCCATTGGCAGGGAATGTGACATTTGGCCCCACATTTGGCGGGGGGCCTGAGACGATGCAGCAGTGGTCGTAGTCTGTAAACAGGCACATACAAAATCAATCACACATCTCCACCCTCATACACACACGCAAACGCGCAAACACTCCCACACACCTAAACACAAATAGTTTATCTTAATTGAGCAGCTACTTTGGTAAAAAATAAATTAAAGCAAGTAATGTCTGAAAGTATTTGTTTGTGCAAGTGCCCCGAGTATTTTAATATAAATATATATATATTTGCTGAGTTGTGTGAAAGATGAATGCCTTGCAGTAGCTGATGTTAAGAAAAACACCAACATATAGAAGATTTGTATTTTAAAAATAATTTACAGGCTAACCATTCCCTCTGAAATCATCACTTGTTGCCTCGGTCCAATGGTGTTTACAACATGGAATTTATTATTGATTTCTACTTATGAATATTTTATTTCTACTTAGTATTGATGACGTATAAATGTCTCATCCTATCATTTGTCTGAGTTTGTTGTATGCTCATCATAGTCTCCAGACAGTTCTTTTCCTGAGATGCCACTGAAGTAAATTCAATCTGAACTGAAATGAGAGAGACAGAGATGGAAAGGGACAGAGACATGGAGATATTGATAGATTGTTCAAGCAACTGTGTTGCATCTTCCACTCTCTCTGCATATTTAGCTTCACCAGCTGTCAGTCTCAGAGAAGGGTTACCATGATAGCCAACCACTCAGCACTTTAAAAACAAAGCACTTAACAGTGTTTAAACAGGATGAAAACACATATGGAATTATACCGTTTCTCAATTTTTTCAGCTTCTGTCTTTCTTACTCATTTTCCATTTTTCTTGTCATCTTTTCTCTTGAATTTCAGCTCCTGCTTCTCTGCTTGATCAATTCTCTAAATGATTATTCCACTGGATCTTTGAAAGCAGGCCATCAAACTATTGTTTGAAAGATCACAGTTCACAGATGTACTGTTTGAAATAAGCATAGCAGTATTTCCCTAGACGAATGATTAAAAATTAACAAGTTTTTTGATCCTTGTGAGGCAAATAGCATTTTAGGAGAATCATATTCATGTTCTCTCTGTGCTTTGATAAAAGATAGTCTATACTTGAGATGATTAAAGACTAATGCCTGCCTCACAGGGCAAGTTTCCAAAGTTGCTGACCGACTTTCAAAACTTGAGAGGCCACACACATATCAATTTAAAAAAAATGAAATAAAAAATTACAGATGTAACCGGCTTGGTCGCACAGGGTGTGCTGTCGTGCCACATGGCAGGATCAACACACCACACACAATTGTTTTCATATTCAGATGTGAATATGAAAACACCTCTGATTATTTGGTTTCATATATAGACACTTATATGAAAACATATATGGTTCGTATATAACCTCTCGAGAGCAAACATGACTTTAGAATAAACAAATATGGCCTATTGGGAAGAAGAAAGGGTGATAGTTTGTGGACTATATTTAACGATAAAAACAATATAAAGGTGTCTCCAATGTCCACCTGACTTTCTGGGGCACCATAGCATTGTTTTGTCTTCATATTGGATTCCCCTACGTGAGTCATCTCACTTTCTGATTGACTACACGTCACATTCAACAGGCTGCTTTCTCGTTTGACCTCTGGGAGCATCCTACATTAGGCCAAGACAATCCTACATGTTGAATGTTCCCGATTTTAGGCTGCAGCAGTCATGATGACCTTCTGAGCGGACAAGATCACTCTTTGCATATCGCATATGGTAGAAAAATTTCTCAAGATTATCTTTAGAGCCATCCTGGTAATTGTGGCATACCTAAAATTGTCAGACGGAATAAATTGGAAAAATAAAATAAAATCACTGTGTGAACAGGCATAAGAGGTCACTGAATGTGCATTAGTTAACTAAAGCAGTTTTTAGTAGTTTTATTTATTTATTTATTTTTGTTTGAGTTTGCTCCTAATGTGTTGTGGTGAAATAGTAATGACTTGAAAGCAATACAGTGTCCCAAACTGTAAACATACATCATCAATAGATGTTGCCTTTAGATTTGCATGTCACTGTTTTGATTTAAAAAAAAAAGAGAGAGAGAGAGAGAGAGATAAAATTATCAGTTCTCCTTTACTGGCAGCTGATCCTGCCAGGCGTTCGTGATAGTTTCTTTAAGTCCTGCGCACACCGCTGTGAGAAAGCCACCATGTTTTCTTCACTGAGCAAGCTTAGCTCTTAAGTTAAAAATACTTCCTCAAAGAAAAGAATAAAATCAGTCAACATTTCTCTTGTTTTCCATGAGATAGAAGGATCTAGAAATTGTTTGAAGGGCTCAAAGTTATGGTTGATTTTGATGCTTTGGACTAAGCAACGGTTCACTTTCTGACATTTTAGTATGTTTCTCCTGTACTGCTTATTTAGTGAGACTATGTACATTTTCTATGCATTCATCTGATGACAATGGAGATGAAGATGGTGACAGATGTATAAACAATGTAGGGGAGTTGTCAAACTGTGTTGCAGCTTTTTTTTCTTCAGTTTTTACAATTAAACCCTTTTTACCTCAAAAACAAATTTCAGTTTTTCGCTGGATTTTGTGAGTTGCTTCAGAAAGAGTTCAAACCTATCAAGCCAGCATTCTCTGCTCATATATGATATCAGAACATAAGTGTGTTGTTGAGAGTGTGTCCTCATCATAAGAGGTTTCACAAAACAAAAATGAATTTTCTACCCAAATCAAATATTCTTTGGCAGCTGAATGTATAAAATCAAACAAATAATGCTTGATTGTCACTAGACTGTAACGGAAATTTCACACACAACAAATCATCTAGTGATTTTGTCACAGCTAGATTAAATACATTTGCAGGTGAAAAAAAAATTTACTGCTCATGGAAATGAGAATAATATCTAACCCATTGAGACAAATGAATTGCATTATCTTTTGAACTAGCTGTGTCTGAACGTTGGCATTGTAAGCTTGTCTTTTTGCTCAGAGTTCCTGAAGAGAAAGGTTCCATGGTGAGGCAGAGATAGGCATAAGCCTCATGGACATGTGTTCTCATATTAAGCCTGTCTGGGGACGAGGCAACTTGTCAGATCGGGTCACTTTAATTGATTTATCTGCTTGGCACAGCTGTGCGGCAGAACAATCTATCTTGTTTTAGAATGCAATTTAACCAGTTGCACCACAACAAGTCTATGACAGAAACTCAATACAAATGTAAACCTTTTATACACACACGCACGCACGCACGCACACACACAGTTTAAGTTTAAACTTGATTTTAAAGTAATGTTTAAATTTTACCAATTGAACATTATTTAAAGTGTATATGTTTTAGGTAATGTATCCAGCATTTTGGCCTCAAACTTTTTTGTTATACTCTGACCTGGAAACACTTTGCAATTTTACCTTGATTTGCCAAGGTGTGAAGGTCAAACCGTCTTTTAAACTACTCCCACTCTAATGCCACGATGCTTTTATCACTCTTACTTTCTGTTTCGATTTACTTTTGTCATTTCTGTCTGTCACCATGCTTTTTTTCAGGTTTTGAAGCCTTATCCTTAAACACCAAAAAGAAAAAGAAATAAAAATAACAAAATAAGAGAGGAAAATAGTTTGTTGATGGTGGAATCCACAGCTGCTAACTAAAACATTTCGTTTGAGAAGAGATTCCCTAAAATGATGTGGAAAATATGTGCTTGTTTTTATTTTCATTCAGTTTTAAGATGTATTCGTTTATACTTTATTTGCAATGTTTTTACCATTTTAAAGACTTTGACCCAGCATTCCCCAGTGAACAAGCACTTTGTGACAGCAAGAAGAAAATCTCCCTTTTAACATGTGAAAACCTGTCAAAAGCAGACTCACTCCACTGCTTTGACTGCTTCTACTGGTACTCCACCTGCTGGTAATTTTACACCTGAAAAATCTAGTTTCAGTCAAAAACATATCTGTGAGCGCTGGTTGGCTTAGTTGATAAAGGGCTGATTGTGCTAGCAGCTCATCCACCACATAGCCTATTTTAAAATATGTTCATACATTTCTTGTAATACAGAGTGTTTAAGAAACAAAAACAAATGTTGATTGGTATTTTTAAACTGCTCTCTAATAATTAATATAATGATTGTGTTGTTTAAATTAACACATTACTCGACAAGCTCGTCAACCACTGATTTTGTCCTTCAAAAACATGAAAATCATCTTAAACTGTACATACACTCAGCGTATCTGAAAGTAAAAACATAATTTCATACATTTCAGAGGAATTTCTTAACATAAGTCTGTACATTTTGTTTGTTAGAGACACTGAAGGCTTTAATAAGTGTCCAGGGTATTCTCCCTTTTTATTGCTCTTTATGGGGTTTTTCTTTGTTTCTTTGTTCCATCTACCAAAGATAAGATTCTGGCTTTTTCTCCCTCTGGGGAATTTTGATTTACTTGAAGACAGCCAGAACAGACACGTCCAGCATTGGAGGGGCACAGCATGTCTGTGCAAACTAAGCAGACTCTGCAGAAGTCATTCTTGCTTAAGGTGATCAAACTGCTCAGAAAGAGTAACAATGATTGAACACAGTGTTGTATATAAAGAATAATCGCCATGTTCAAATAAAAAGCACAGTAACAACTGCAGATGTTTTAGTAAGGCAGCAGTTTTTGATGTCGTTCAGTGTGTTCTGCAATTTGAACGTTCTCACACAAAAACAAGAGAGTTTCACCTGGGTTCAAGAATTGCCGTAAACTCTAAAAAAAAACAACATTGCCATTGACTGGAAGCGTGCAGACAGCAATGCACTGCGTCTACACACAGCAATGCCATTCTTCCGCTTTGCCTGTGGATAAAAAAATAAAAAATAAAAAAAAAGATTAAAGAAGAGCTGCAACATGAAAAACAGCTTCAAGAAATAAGCCCTCACATAGCAATAAATTGCAGTGGCGCACAAAACAAAATGAAACAGAAAAAAAGGCATAGGTTTAAAATTCTGCGGCTTGTTTGTCTGCCTGAGTGGCCTTAATTTGGTTGTATTGCATTTATGCCTCGTGGTTGATGCTGAGCAAGATGAATCATTGTAAAATATGAGCCAGATCAGCTGCTTGTTTCCTGGAGGTAAAAGCTTGTAGACCGCTGGTAAATACACCCAGAAGAGATCATATCCTCTGAGATAAAGATGAGTAAAGTGAGGCATACTTGGGGAACAAATATGTAGCCCATTTCTCTCAGCCCCTCTTTATCTCTGGTAGAAAAAGTTTAAGTGTGTATGTTCAAGACTGAATTTTTCTCGTCTTCTGTTATATGGTAGAATTCCAGGACCTCACATTTTGCCAAGCTTTAATTTACAGACGTTGAGGCCATCTAAAAGTGGTGAGAATTTAGCCCCCCCCCCCATTCACAGTATCGGGAATCACAGCAAGATCTTTGCAGATGTAGAGGATTTCAGCAGCCCGCTAATACCCTCAGAACAATCTGCAGGTCTCTGATAATGGCTTGTAAGATCTTTCATCTTGACATAAGCTGGCATATGCTGAGTGGCTCCACATGTTTATCTTAGTGCAACAACAAAAAATGAAAAAAACAGGACCAAAACATGTAAGGTAATCACTTCAAAGACCTCTAAGCTTGACTCCAGCGTTAGATCCTGTTTTCTTTCTAATCAGCCGCTGACCGCGTAGGCATTACATGCATCTGAAATTATGTTTGGAAAAGCAAATTAGGTCTTTGCTCTTGAGAATGTTGCAGAAAAAAAACCTTTGTCAAGTAAGGCCTAAATTAGTCCAACCTTTGATGATTTTTTTTTTTTAGAATAACCAGCTTGATGCCGGCTTAAATAATGATGGAAAAACATCCCTAAAATATGTGTCCAGCAGACTACTTTCTCTTTCTTATACGTAACCTATTGAATCACAAAATGTCATGCATTGGTCTTTTCTTTTTTTTTTCTTTCATCTTCTGATGTGTAGGATTGAATTGTCTTCTACCAATCTAAAACACTCGAGTAAAAATAGTCTGTTAGCCCTCCAGCTGACAGTAATAGCTTTGTAAATTTTGATTCAGCTGCTGCCAGGCAGAAAAAGAGTAAGTAAAACCAATCAGACGCATTAAAACAACCACAGTCTAAAAACCTTTCCTTCCTGAAACTTGATAAGGTTCACATGAACAAAATGAGGGGTGAACGATAGGAACTGAGACAGGGCATGAACCTCCCCCTGTTGAGTAATGAAATTAAATGACAGCTCTTGAGCGAGGAAGGGATGCTGAGAAAGAGAGCACAGCAGAAAAGGACTGGGGCATGGGGGGTGATTTGGGGGGATTTTGTCCAGCCAGGAAATTGAAGCCATCACAAGCAAATTGAGTTCAGGTCCTTTTGGTGGGCAAGAGCAGACCAATCAATTTGGCCTACTACTCAGTGCCTGACAGGCTCACAGAAGGACACCTTGGCATCCTATAATAGGAGGACAGTAAACAACTGAAGCCCTGGCTCAGTTAGTCTCAGCTACAGTATAATCTAACCATTCATACTTATTTCTCCTCCAGCCAGGCAAATATCTAACAGTGGTGTACATAGTCCTCACACAGTGCAGAAACAAATACATTGCTGTGCTTTGTTTGGATACCTGTTAATGGTCAGAACGATAAAAGCCACCTCCTCTCACTTACTTACCAAGTGAGCAAGGTCTGTCTTCAAGTGGAAAGATAAAATATTCTATTTTCATACCTCACTTTCACAAGGACACAAACCAAACCAAGGAAATGAAAGTGATGCATTACCTATGTAAGTAAATAAATCTAATAAAATCTCTCAAGGTAGGAATCACATTTTAATGAGGCTTGTTTGGCCTTTCCCTTTTGCTAATCTTTGGACAGTGACACAACATTCTTGCTAATTATCTCGATTACACAGCAGGAACACACTACATCACAGTTCTGAGGCAACAGTCGACGAGGGGTGGAATCATACAACCCCAAAGGCCTAATTATCTCTGTTGGTTCCCAATTAATCCATTAAGTTGTTTTGGCTCAGCTGCAAGACTTGGGGCGCCATTTTCTATACCAATATACAGTATTGCACAATCAGACAGTCATCTGATGAGCTTTTTTGTCGTCACAGCTCTCTGTTAACGCTAGAATACCATACTCTTTTGTACCTTTTGTCATATCTTAAAATACTGCAAATGCAGTTATGAATAATGAATTAAATCCTTACCCTTTTACCCTGAACACTTTTATGTTCGGTAATCTTCCATTCAATTCAAAGGTGTACATAGTTCTGCAGAATGTGCTGCAGCTGACCCTTTTATTGTCACTGTAAAAACCTCTTGCGGCTATACACCGTCTCTGCTTGCTGCCACTACCTGCTTACTGTGATGAAGTTGAAAGGCATACCATATGGAAAACTGCACTGATAGTATTGATAACTCACAGAGAAGTCAATAATCATTTATGTGATAAGCCACTGAACTCATGGGAGGTTTAGCAAAGACTTCAAAGCCATAATGGTTTATGAGATTCCTGATGATACAGGCTGTAGAAGCCATTAATTCTGTTTACATGCAGCCAGCTAGCCATCGCAGGCAGGTTTTATGAATGATTCTTTCGAAAGTTGTCACTTTAAACTATTATTATAATTTTGACACTTTTTTTTCCCACTGGGTCTTGCTTGTCATCCCATTTTTCCTGATGCTGTTTTTCTTCAGTAATATTGGTAAGAGGGGATGATGAAAAAAATAACCAATATAAACTGTGAAGCCGGAGAATTACGATGGTTTTAAGAAAATCCCAAGTGAACACATGCCATTTAGTCGTCTTATGGGTACATGTATAAGGAATACATGTACCCATCATAAAAAAAAATATATAAAAAAAAAACAGAACTGCTTGTTGTGATTCTCATGTAACTTCCAGACATCCTTGTTTCTCTCTCTCTAGGGATTTATTTTACTAGATGTGTAATAAGTTATGGCTCCAGGATGTTCTTGAACAGCAAACATTATTTTGAGTGTCAACCCCTGGCTTGGAAAACATGTTTTTGTGCCAGTTTTACATATTTGTGAGAAAGGAATGACAGCTTTATATTATGGGAATGTGTGGCAAGCCTGAAGCCCTAAACAGAAATGCATCTGTTTTACTCTGATTGTAGGATTTGTTAGTGTTAAGTGACAGGGTTTATATTGGTCCCTGTTTCCTCCTAATAAAGTGAAATGAATGAACATTTGACATGTGGTTACTCTAAAAATTCTTTGATTGCTTGCTTGTTTGTTTCTCTGTATGTGTGTGTGTTCTTTTTTCTATCATAGCATTTTTTTTTCAGATTGTTGGACTAATTCAAGACACAAACTTTTATTAGATCCTTCTGCATTCCTAAACTTTCTATTATATTCTATTTCTAAACTGTGATGACGCAGTTTCTTTTTTCTTTTTTTTTCTGTACCAATATTTATTTTTCTGATTCTGACAATCTTATTCAAATTTACTTGATGTGTCTTATTTAAAGACATAACTCACAATTGTTCTGTATTTTTCTTTAAATTCTTATATCTAGTTAAATATATATGTAACTAAAGCTCTCCCCATAATCTATTCTCTCTGTGAATCGTCAATTCACCACAAGGGAGACTGACAAGAAGGCTCTTCCTGTCTCACTGACATGTTGACAACTAGGCAAGAATTGCTTGTAAGCTGTTGATGGCCACAGAGAAGAAACAAGGTTTCATTTTACCAGTGGTCTGCCATGCTCGTACTCCTGAAATAGTGCATTGGTCCCATCTGGCTTTTGTCACCCTTATTATATGATAATTAGTATGGGATCATGGTTTAACCATAAAGCCACGTTAGTCACCCATCTTTACTGTAGATTTTCATAAAATGATCTTAGTGTGTGACAGTGAGACAGATTTGTAAAAGGATATTTTCTTTAAACATATTCACAGGTGAAGCGTAAACGTCAGTCTATCATTACAAGAAAAGACTGTTGAGATCAGTCAAAGTTAAGCTGGAGAAGACCAGCAGGTGAGCACAAGAAAAGATAATCCTCAGCCATACTCTGCATGCACAGCCTCGCCCTTTTCTTATTATAGAAACCAGGGCATCATCCCTCAGGCAGTTAGTGTAAAGACTTAGCCTGCAAAAGCTCTGATCTTGTGGGCAACAAAACACACTCTGATTAAAAGAAAAGTGACCAAAGCAAAAAGATAGAAAAAGCAAGTGATAGAAGATGATAAAAAAAGCTTAAAAACAATGAAATTCAAAGGCCAAATGCAAGGTACCATATTAAATGTAATTTTAAAAATCATTGTTGTTTGTTTTATGCTTATAAAAGCAAACATAAGATATATAATTCAAGTGACAACAGAATTAAGTTCTTTTGAAACTCCAATCTTTCCCACTTAGTTCAAAGCAACTTAAAACTGATTTTCCAGTTCAAGCCATCAACTGTACTTAGAAAAAATGTACTATGGCTCAGCTAAACAACCTGCAGGTAGGAAGCAGCCCCCAGGCCTTTATCTATAATTTTGATAATCATAAATAAATAGTGGTTAAATAAAGTTTTTTTTAATGTTAAAGTTAATTTCAGTAGTCACACAAGGTTAATTTACTGCCACATCTGAGGTCAGGAAAACCCTTACACATAACCTGTCTGTCAACATAGCATAGCCTGAACATCTGAAAACACATCATAACTCAACATTTTAAAAATATCAAGAAAAGAAACAAATTCCCTCAAAATCACCAAAATGTAACTTTTGGAGCACGTGTAAATGTTCACATTTAAAACAAATTAAGATGTTCTAAAATGACCTTAAGCCAACAACTTGTGAATAAAAAACCTTCTTTTCATTTAACCGATTCTGCAAAAGAGTTGGCATTTTTCCTCCACAGTGATATAAAAGGCTTATTAGCAGTAATCACTCCAAATGATAGTCATTTCCACAAAGGGGGCAATTACTTTTCCGTAAAGGACCAAATAAGTTAAAATACTTGTTTTCTCTAAGAGAAAAAAATATATATAGGCGTATAGATAGATGGATGGATGGATGGATGGATGGATGGATGGATGGATGGATGGATGGATGGATGGATAGATGGATGGATAGATAGATAGATAGATAGATAGATAGATAGATAGATAGATAGATAGATAGATAGATAGATAGATAGATAGATAGCTTCACAACTTTTCTTTTTGTTAAATAATGCTAACTTGTTTTCGTTTAAAAAAAGACAGAGAAAATGAGATGCTTAACTTTTTCAGGATAGATATAGTTGATTAACTTATCCACTTTTTTTCCTTTTGGTTCAATGAAAATCTTTGGTAGCATACATCAAACATAGTCTTAGGAGGTAATACATACAAAAAATAGAATGTCAGTGTGTTGCTTTTTTAACATTTTTATATACCGTAGGTCAGGGGTGCCCAAAGTCGGTCCTCGAGGGCCGGCATCCTGCACATTTTAGTTCTCTCCCTGGTGGTACCAA